>PVJN01014832.1:0-45771 GCA_004026805.1 Lasiurus borealis | reverse complement strand
GCAGTTGGGGGTGACCAGGCTGGCACAGGGGGCAGTTAGGGATGATCAGGCCAGCAGAGGCAGGTAGTTTGGGGCAAGCAGGCTAGTGGCAGGGGGCAGTTAGGGGTGACCAGGCTGGGTGGGGGGGCAGTTAGGAGCCACAAAGCTGGCAAGGAGGAGGCAATTAGGGGTGATTTGGCTGGCAGCAGGGGCAGTTAGGGGAGACCAGGGGGCGGAAGCTTGGGGGGGGGAGAAAGGGGGCAGTTAGGGGTGACCAGGCAGGCAGGTGAGCAACTAGGAGCCAGCAGTCCAGGATTGTGAGAGGTGTAGACATCCCCCAAGGGGTCCTGGATTGGAGAGGGTGCAGGCTGGGCTGAGGGGACCACCCTGCATGCACGAATTTCGTGCACCAGGTTTCTAGTGTATATAATTATATGTAATAAAATATATATAGCAGAAGGAAATGAAAGACAATACATACATAACAACATACTTTCGATTTTTCTTAGGCAACAACTTAAAAGTATAAAGTACCTTCTCTTTCATCCTTTAATGATAATACATTTTCCAAACTAAGGAATCACAAAAATGTAAAACTTCTCCAAATCTCCAAACCATGTAATATATTACATAGATAATGCTAGAAATTCTGACACATATTCACTTGTTATACATCTCAGAATTTTCTGGACTAGCTAGGAGCCCACAAAACTGTGAAGGCTCCCCAAATCTGGTTATTTAAAAGTTATAATTTTGTCTAGCATTTTCTATGGGACTGGTTGTGTGTAGCAAATAAAGTTTGCAAAGTCTGAACTACATAAATGCTCAATGGTGTTTATTTTGTGATGTCCTTGATAAGCAATTTAACTAGCAGTTTTTATTTAAAAACCATAAAAGTTCTTTAATTTGTTTAACTTATCATTATGTGGCTGTTATGCACTAAGCTAGTCCTTGAAAGATCATGATGGGGATAACAACTTGTCAAAAAGCTTGCTTCCAATTAGGCTGCAGATTTACTTTGTTTAACCAATAATTCTGGCTGTAAGAGAGAGATTCATTTTCTACTTCATTAAATGGATGAATCGATTCCACTGCCAGACTCAGATCCCCAAATTCCTAGGAGTACAAACTTCTAGTATGGTCTCAGTCAAACTAATTTCATTATATGAGAGACCAAGCAAATACAAAGAAAACAAATCAGGCCACTGTGTGTGTTTGTTTAGCCACATTTCTCTCCATACATTCAAATCTCCACATTCTCACTCCAACTGTGTCCTTTATGTCAAAGACACCAATGAAAGGTATCAGTGAAGCTTAAAATATTTTTGAAAACCCGTTGTTTCATTTCTTCTCATGATTATTTAAAATCAGTATATAATGGAAAAGCCAAAGTAAAAAAATGGGCACAGCCAAATAGTGGTATAGTCAGTAAATTATTTGTTGTAAAAGTTCTCTTTAACCTATGAAAGGAAATATGTAGATTTTCCTTTGAAAAGAGAGAACATTTTTCATTATAACCCATTAATATTTAGACACAGCCATTAATTATAGAAACAGCCTGTTATTATTTAGATGTAAGAGTTTGCTTTCATAATTCTACTGCAAAGTTTATAATAAAACTTTTAATCTACTCAAAGTAAAAATTAGGCAATCAAAATTTTTCTCTAAGCCCAGGAATTAGCAAACTTTTTCTGCAAAGGGTCAGACGATAATTATTTTAGGCTAGGGCAGGGGTGGGGGGATAGTTTATATCAGTGGTCGGTCAACTCATTAGTCAACAGAGCCAAATATCAACAGTACAACAACTGAAATTTTTTTTGAGAGTCAAAGTTTTTAAACTTAAACTTCTTCTAATGCCACTTCTTCAAAATAGATTCGCCCAGGCTGTGGAATTTTGTGGAAGAGCCACACTCAAGGGGTCAAAGAGCCTCATGTGGCTCATGAGCTGCGGTTTGCCAACCACTGGACTGTTTTGTCACAACTACTCAACCTTGCTCTTATAATGTAATAGCCACAACACAATCAATACTTAACAGAAGTGTGTTCTAATAAAACTATTTATAGACTAGGTAGTGAACGGGCTTTGGTCCAAGGGCCATAATTAGCTGATTCTTGTTCTTGCTTCCTAATTTAGTATTATACCTAAATCATCTTACATGAGAAAATGCAAACTATCCTTTGAATGAGGAGATAACTATTTTTCAACTAAGGGGTAGGAGGGAGGAGGGGGGGATGAACAGATGAGAGGAGGAAAAAAACAGACAAGATATACTCAAGAAGGGAAAGGATTAATTATTCCATTCGGTTACCTTCTGTGGATCTGAATTCTTCTTCCATTGAAGTACTTTTTATACCCAGGTTGTCATCACTGTCACATTCTATAAGGTAAAATCAACAAATGCAAATGAATTTCTGAAGAAGTTATTGTGCCATAATTTATGTATTCTCAAACAACATTTATCAATGACTTCTCCCATATCCAAGCTTACTAATTACCATCTATTAGAATACCAATTTCCCTTTAGGTTTTTTTTTGTTATTGTTGTTTATTTTGTAAATGATTATCGAGTTACATTATATAAATCAAGAACAAAATAAAAACTAATGAAATAGGCAATTCAATTTTAGTTCTATAGTCAAAGAATTATTTGAAAAGTTCTTTTAACATAACTATTGAATAGAGAATTCTAGTATTTAAAAAAACCAAAATATAAGACGCTAGTAAACTCCAAAGTTTCACTTGCATGAAATCATCTTACAACCTTGGTGCCATATAAAATTCTATATTTTAAAAAACCATATGCATTCATCTCTATAGAGACCAGAGAATTAACAATGCCTCTGCATGGGACAAGCTTATTCAATTAATGTCTTATATGAAGATAACCTAACTGACCAGGTATTGCCAAAGTCACTTCAAATTTGAACCATAGTGTATCAATGACCTAATATTTGAGTTTTTGGCTTTTTACTTTAACTATATTCTCTCTCTCTCTCTCTCTCTCTCTCTCTCTCTCTCTCTCTCTCACACACACACACACACACACGCACACACACACGAACAAAAGAAAGTTTATAGCTGTGAGTATGGAAAACAATTTATTATTGTATTATTATTGTTTTCCACATAAACAACTATAAACCAACTTTTGCCCCACCCTATATATAGCTCAGAATAATGGAATCAGGGTTTAAATACCTAAACACATGTCAAATGGATGGATTTGCTTCTCTGGAATATTTAAAAACTTAAAATATACATTCAAAAATTAAAGACTTATAATTATTTATAAATAAAAATCACTGCATATCCCTTATATTCCTTTGCTAAAAAAACTTATTACAAGTTATATTTTGCCATTCCAGCAAAAATACGATTGCTTTTTCTACATTGTGTTATATGTACTTGATACTTCAAGTATTTCAAGCACTGTTTCAGGGAAATAAAACATTACAGTTACAGCTTTCAGAATAACAAATTAAGTTTAAAACATTAGATACGAGGTAAAATACTCAAGCTTTCTGTTACTATAATTCAAGTCAAGGCCAGTCAAAAGTAGAATATCTTAACTGGTCTAAACAATTCATCATTGCAGCCACTGCAGGATGTAAGCTCCATAGAGACAGATCTGGGTCAAGTGTGAGCAGGACAGGCACTGAGAGACTCTGTGCTCACTGAGGGAAAATAACTAGACAGGGGTAAAGGGGTTTCTAGGAAGCCGAGAGGCAAAATGTCATCTGCTTTCTTTGTGCAAACCTGCCTAGAGGAGCACAAGCAGCAGCACCCAGATGCTTCCATCAACTTCTCAGAGTTTTCTAAGAAGTGCTCAGAGAGGTGGAAGACCATGTCTGATAGAAAGGAAAATTTGAAGACACAGCAAAAGGTGGACAGGCCCATTATAAAGGAGAAATGAAACCTCATATCCCTCCTAAAAGGAAAACCAAAAAGAAATTCAAAGATCCCAAAGCACCTAAGAGGCCTCCTTTGGCCTTTCTCGTTTTATTACCCCCAAACAAAAGGAAAGCTCCTGGCCTCCATCAGTGATGTTGAAAAGAAGTGGGAGAGGTGTGAAGTGATAACTGCTGCAGGTGACAAGTAGCCTGACAAAAACAAAGGTGACTAAGCTGAAACATGGAAAGACTATTGCTGCATTCAGAGTTAAAGGAAAACCTGAATGAAAAAAGCAAGAAAAAGAAGAGGAGGAAGATGAAAATGAAGAGGAGGAAGACCAGTTGGTTCTAGCGTGTGTTTTTTTCCTCTTGCCTATAAAACATTTAATCCCTCTAAACATTCACTCATTTTTTTAAATTGAAATGTAGAGCTGTGTAAACTTTGTTTTTAAACTGTATAGTGTCTCTTTTGAATAGTTAACACACCACTAAATGTATCTTTAGATAGCCTTGGTCCTGGTGGTATTCTGACATTCTGAATGTTTTGCTGACATTCTGAAAGTTTGATGCTAGGCTTAGCTTGATACTAGTTTGCAAAAATTAAAAATGATTTCCTTTCCTCAATCAGCTCTACCAGTAGTAGAGAATTTCATTCTATTTTCAGAACTTTGAACAGAATTACATCACATAGATTCTAGAGATGGTGTCCAAAGCAACAACATATAATTTCATTAACAGGCTGAGGAAACAACAGGCAGGTAGACTTTTAGAATGAAGTTCAACCATTGTTTTAATATATATTTAATATATATATATAATAAACATTATATATATATTAAATATATATATTATTTATGATAATATATATATTTAATATATAATGCCTATTCCATAGAGCTTGATGCTACTTCAATCATCTATACTTTCACAGCATGAGTGAACTTTTATATTCAATTTTTAACAAGGCTTTTAAAATCTATGTAATTGATATGATTCTATACATACCAACTATGCTTAATACCCAACCCCATTCATTCCCAAAGAAAGTAGATACAACAATGTCCTAAGCCCATAAACCAGAAAGTCCAAGGAGAGTATTCAGATTCAATAAGAATTTTCTTAAAGCGTAGTAAACTATGTTCTCAGCTTGAATTCACTAATATATAACAAACAGCCTATGCTCAAATTCATTTTTGCATTACCAGAAAAATATATTCTAGGTAAATTAATACTTTGCATAAAATTGCAAAGAGGATGTTTAACTTACGTAAGACTGTTAAAACTATTAAATATATAAAACAATGTCTTTAAAAAGAAAATCTAACATTAATCAAGTTAATGTTCTTTCACTAAGCTACATGATATGGTCAAGTTTTTTATATAAACAGATCATTAAGAGCCCACAAAAGTTTTCATATAAGCAATGAAACAGTGAAAAATGATAATTCAGACATTCAATCAAAGAATTTGTCTAAGGTAGGTGTAAAAATCTAACACTTGGGAAAATAAAACCAAACAAAAAACTCTTAAAATATGTATGGTTAGTGTAGTAAGAACAAGAACCATAGTCATTTCATCTTAGGAGAATGCATTACAAGCAGGGAAGCAACATCATACAAGGTAAATGAAAAGTGGTGCTTGCATGGCTTCTATAACTCAGCATGCGCTCATCACATTGAGATTGCATTTCTACAGTCACAAGAAAAGAAAATGGGTCTTATTTGTTAAATTATGAGACAAAAGATCCTAAGGATTTTATAATGCTGATCTCTTCTCTTGGCTATGATTGACATGCAATCAGCTTACTTTTTTAAGTACCAGAATCCAAAATCGAGTCTTTTTATCTTCTGAAAACAAAACAAAACCCTACACCTTCCTGAATGTTATTTAAAAAAACAACAACAAAACACCTCATATTTGATGTCTTTACCAAGTTGATTCTGCAAATATTGTCAGATTGAAGCAGAAAGATTTTCATTATCTTTATTCTTCCAGGATATGTTGAGAGACAATAATTCACACTGGAGTCTCTCTATACCTTAAAATCAGGTATTTGTATTGATGATACTGATGGGGGAAAAACACATGTGGCCACATGTAGCTTATTTTTAACCTTTTTGGACCTCTGCTTCCTCATCTGTAAAATGGGATAACTTAACACATCCTAACTCATAATGTTGCAAAGAGGATTAAACAGCATGTGGAAGAAGTTCTTTAAACATCTTCAAACACTACAGATATAAAAAGCAGCTAGCCTGATAGCTGGCACATAATAGGTTCTCAATGAAGGTTAGTTTCCTTTCTCTTCTCTGAAACATTTATGTGACAAGTTATAGTTGCACCCTTGAAACATGAGGCTTAAATTAACATATATTTATGAAAAAAAATGTAAAAGATCTAAAAGAGCCTCTACTTGGCTCCTCTAATTAGGATTACTATAAAGGCAAATTTATGTATCTTGGCAAATTTTTTTTTAATATATTTTATTGATTTTTCTACAGAGAGGAAGGGAGAGGGATAGGAAGTCAGAAACATCGATGAGAGAGAGACATCGATCAGCCGCCTCCTGCACTCCCCCTACTGGAGTTGTGCCTGCAAGCAAGGTACATGCCCCAACCGGAATCGAACCTGGGACTCTTCAGTCTGCAGGCTGATGCTCTCTATCCACTGAGCCAAACCGGTCTCGGGTTGGCAAATTTTTTAAAAAGTGAAGAATATTATAAAATAAAATTGATGAAGGATAAGGGGGCAACGGTGTTAATTAAGACAGATTAATATTTTAAAATACCTCTATAATGATATATTTTTATATATCATAGCTGTAATAAAATGTTGGTGCTAAAACTCTGATGTGTAGGAGAGAGAATTTACAGGTTAAAAACCAGGACGTATTTAAATCTCAAAATTAGTATAAAGGCTCACTTTGCCACAAAGAGAACTGATTTAGCTTAATTAACCAAGTCAGAGAACTAAAAATGTTACCAGTAGTAAAGCTGCTTAACTATCTGTTACCTTCCTACCAAGCAAAAGAGTGATAAGTTACGGCCAAATGAAACCAGCAACTCTAAATATCTCTATTTTTACTAAGATAAGTACCTCCTGAAAAAATTTGTGTGCAGTTCCAGATATCCACTGGCAGTCTCAGAAAGCATCCCCGCAGGTGGGGGTTGGAGGGTGGTGGTGGAGGGGGGGATGAGGGAGAAGGAGGGGAGAGGAAGAGGTACTATTGCATAAGTTCACTATCAGGCAATATGATGTCTTTAAATTGTTTATGAAGAAAAAAAACTGTATCTTTAATCAAGTAACTGAATACTATGATTCTGCATAACTTTTTTTAAAATTTTAGAATTACAAAAGCATCTTTAAATTTAGATCTAAATAAAATATGATTTAACTTAGATTTCTTTGGCCACTTAATATTAATAATTTTCATAACTTTTAAAATGTAGTGACCACAACATATGAAAAGATGCTCAACATCACTAATCATTAAGGAAATACAACTCAAAACCACAGTGAGATACCACTTTACACCCATTAGGATGGCTTCTATCAAACACAAACAAAAAGCAGAAAATAGCCCTGGCTGGTTTGGCTCAGTGAATAGAGGGTTGGCCTGTGGATTGAAGGGTCCCAAGGTCAATTCTGGTCAAAGGCACATGTCCAGATTGTGGGCTTGATCCTCAGTAGGGGGTGTGCAGGAGGCAGCAGATCAATGATTCTTTCTTATCATTGATGTTTCTACTCTCTCTCCCTTTCCCTTCCTCTCTGAAATAAATTTAAAAAATTGTTATAAATGAGCAGAAAATAATAAGTGCTGGCAAATGTGTAGAAAAATTGGGAACCTGGTACACTGTTGGTGAGAATGTAAATAAAATGGTATTGTCCCTGTGAAAATTAGTAAGGTAGTTTCTCAAAAAATTAAAAATAGAATTTGCATATAATCCAGCTATTCCATTCCTGGTCATACTAATATACTCAAAAGAATTGAAAGCAGGGTCTTAAAGAGGTATTTGTACACCCCATACTCATAGTAACATTATTCACAGTAGCTAAAATATGGATACAATTAAAATATCTACCGATTAATAAGTAGATAACCAAATTGGGTGTATATATATATAAAACAGAATATTAGTTTTATTCAGCTGTAAAAAGGAAGGAAATTCTGACATATGCTATAACATTGATGAAACTGAGGACATTGCTATGCTAAGTGAAATAAGCCAGTCATAAAGACAAGTGCTGCATGATTTCATTTACATGAGATACTTAGACTACTCAAAATCAGAAAAAGTAGAGTGGTGGTTGCCAGGGCTGGTGGGAAATGGGAATGGAGAGTTATTTTTTAATGGGTAGAGACTTTCAGTTTTGAAAATGAGAAGAGTTTCGAAATGGATGGTAGTGATGGCTACACAACAATACAAATGTAGTTGAAACTACTAACCTGTATATTTAGGATGATTAAGATGATAAAGCTTATGTTTTGTATATTTTACTACAATAAAAAAGTTGGAAAGACTAAAAAAAAAGTCTATTAGCTAGGAATTATATTTTTCTTTTTACAGTATTAATAAAAATAGCTATTTATAGTACCCATAGCACTTTATATATATATCACTAATTTCTGCAACCTTATCAATATGAAAAGTTGAGTAACTTGCCTGAAATCACACAGTTAGGAAGCAGCAAAGTTAGCATTCGAACCAAAGCCCATGCCATTCTTTATGTACTGCACGATTTCTGCTTTTCACAAAAATTCAGAATAAAGTACACACATGCTCCCAAAGAGCAGTAAGTTCAAAAGGGCACTGATTGTGAACAAATGATTATAAAACCCAAAAACCTAGAGCATAAAAGAGGCATTCAGAAGGGAAAAATCAACATATAACAATAACCTATATCTTACCTCCAACCCTAATCTACCCATGCAGACCTACTCATATTCAGTTCTCATTCCAAAGTTGAAATAAAGGCAAATCAGTAAAGGCTTCACATTCTAAATTGCAAAACAAACACTGCCAAAAATATCAGCAAAAGAGAAGAAAAACGGGGTTGGGCAAAGGTAAAACTGTAAGTATTTTACAGGATATTAAATAAATGTTAAGGGAAAGAGGATGGCAAAAGAGTAGAAAAAGATATTTGGAAAAAACAAACAAACTAGCAAAAACAACAACACACACACAAAAAAAAAAACCTTAAAAAAATAGGTAAAACCAAAAACTGCAGAACAGAAAGATAAAAGTCAATACTAAGACATGACATAAGATGTAAAAGAGTTAATTTTCCTTTAAAATGTATAGTTGACCTTGATTAATGAATGATTCCTAAGTTTGTGGAAGTGAATTAATTCACTGTAGTAAATGATCCAACAAAATTCTTCAGAATGGGTTTTTAATCAAAATGTGGCTCCAAATAAGTTGAATGAAAAAAACAGCTAGGTGAATAACTACAGTTATTCTCTTCTACCCACATTTACATCAGAAGTTCTGAAAAAAAGAAAACACCTTCTGAATCTCTAGAATTACATTTTTTCTTAAATACTGGTGAAACTGGACAATAGTACTCCCTTTCTTTGAACAATTTCAGAAAGACAGAGAAGAGAGTGTAAGTTCCAGGACTAGGATGGGGAGTACCTAGCCCTTCCAAGGAACTAAAGAGCCTGGCCAGAATGGCTCAGCGGTTGAGCATTGACCTATGAACTTAGAGGTCATGGTTCAATCCCCAGGGTGGGACATGCAAGAGGCAGTCAATCAATGATTCTCTCTCATCATTGATGTTTCTATCTCTCTCTTCCTCTCCTGTCCTCTCTAAAGTCAATAAAAATATGTGTATAAAAAAAAAGAAAACTAAAAAATGATCTTTCAGAACTTCATTTTGTCACTGTCAAGGTCATATACGGTCTTTTTCTTGGGGAGGAGGGATATTGACATATTATTTACTGCTTTCTGGATTCACCTTTAAGAACTTTGTTTTCTGAAATATTAAAGATAAATTTGGAATTTCAGAAACAAAGTGAAGATCTAAATTCTTAGTTTTGTAAAATTATACTAACATTATTTTATATCATGAATATATTATATAAATGAATATAGGCTTTCTCTATTAGATCAAAAATGTTTCAAAAGATTATGAATTCATTCTAGTCTAAAAAAGTTAAGAATGGAAGTGAGGTAAGGAAAAAAATAGAAGTATGAGAGCATGATGGTTTAGTGAGCAGACAACAGTTCACTAGTGGACAGCAGTTTATTATTTCTCTCAGCAGTGAAGTCTCCTCCTCTTAGGTGGTTTACACTGTGATTGCAGCTGCATACCTTTGGTGGTATCAGATATGCTATTTAACAAGGCACACATCATATCACCCTCTAAATGGTGAGGGTTTAGTATATGTGCTGGCCTCTGAGTCTTCTTAAACTGATTCTCTAACTCCAGAAAACCTTGATCTCCTGAGAGGATGGTGAAAGGAATTTGCTTGGGTAGTTGTTCATCTAGACGGCCAGCCTAAGTTGGAACAAATAGCAGATGTTGATAAAAATCAGCATTTGAGTTTCAAATCAAGTTACATCTATTTCAGAATGCACACCTAGAAAGGATACAGATTGTTTCCTAGTTCCCACCAAAGTAAAGATCTCCTTCATAATTGAAGTAGACCACATTTAATGAAATATAAAATAGCATCAACTAAAAGATAAGCTATTTTATGTGGAAAAAAAGACGGGAGGAAGGGAGGGAGGGGCCAAAAGGAATCTAATAGGAGGCCCCTATCATAAAGCTAAAATGCTATTAATCAACCACAGAGAAAAGGTAAGCAGTGTAACTAGCACACTCAATATTGGCACTAGATAGGTGGAAAAAGAAATCTCTTGTGGTTTAAAACATAAGCATCATTCAACAAGTTTTCAGAGTACTAGTAAATTCATGTTATAAATGTGACACATAAATCTTTAAGCCGAGAATTTAATTTAAACTGGGTCTCAAGCTGGTTGTTTCTCTGGATGACTTGCAAAGCAGAAACAAATGGAAATCCTGTCTAGTCAACAGTGATTGTTAAGGTGCCTCCCAATTTCAGAGATGTTAAAACACGAAAGTGTCTTAGTATACTTCAAGTGCAATTCATCTCTTGATCATTTATTCCATAAATAGTTGAGACTCTTCTAACTACCTAAGAGTCTGATAGAAGTTAGAGAAAAAGCAATAAATAATTAAGCTCTAGTTTCTGCCCTTATAGTAGTCATAAGTAGAACCTAATATAGAAGGCTTAATACAAAAATATAACCACTGAAGGATGATCTACAATCTCGTTATGATTAAAGTGTGGGGGTGGGGGGGTCCAAACAGGTCCTAGATTCACATTAAATCTGGAATAAAACAATGACTCACATGCATACATATGGCAAAATCAGCAGCATCTTTTCTTTTACTACAACGAGGATGAAGGAAGAAGCATCCAATCCTATTCAGGTAATTATAGATCTTACAATTGAGTGGAGGCTTCCAATTGGTGTTTCCTCCTATTATTTTTTAAAAAGGCATAAATGATAGTCAAACAGGAGAAAAAGAACCAGACACTATATACAACTGAAAAATTTATCAAGAAAACACACTAGGAAAAAAAAAGTGTTCTAGAGAGAAAGTACCAGATTAGAATGCAGAACAACTCAGTTCTAGTGCAGGTATCACCATCTTGTTGCTTTACAATCTTGGGAACGTTGAATCTGCCTATTCATCTGAAAACTCACAGGGATATTAAGGAGAATCAAAAGTAATGTGTGAAAATTCTATGAATGGTATCATTCCAAATGAATGTAAGCATTAGTGGTTTTTCACAAATATGTCAAGGCTGTCCAGTGGAGAGACATGATGGGCAATCAGCAAAGCTAGATTTACTAAAAGGCTGTACTGGCTAACTTATCCAGGTCATTATGTTTCTATCTTAAATACCAATTCTCTTTATATGTGACTTCCTATCAAATATGAAATATATCAGATGCTCATTATACTAAACTTCTGTAAATCAAAGAAGTCTTTCTCCAAGGTTTGGTCAATGGTTTGTAAAAAGATTTAGATAATATTTACATTTTTTAATAGTAGCACAGTTGTCACAAGGCCCAAGTTCAAAAGCTAACTCTGCTACTTATTAGTTTTATACAAATAAACTTCTCAGCCTACTTCTTTATATGTATTTTAAAATAAGTAAGCATGTATTAGCACCAAGTATAGTACCTGGCACATTGAAGGTATTAAATAAAGGCTTTTTCAAGCTGTATCTAAAGATCGACAAACTTTGAGTCACTGAAGAGCTAACACTTACCATAGAGAAATGTAGAAAAAAATATTCTAGCAGAGTAACTATCATGTGAATTGACAATATTGCAATATATTCCTATGTTCTGTTCAGGAAGGTGCAAGAGGAGTCTTTTAAAGTGAACCATATTATAAGAAGAAAATAAAAGGAGGATTGCCTTAAATGTTTTCCTTATTAACCATACCTTGAAAGCCCCAAATAAATGTTCCTTGGTTTAGATGCCCTGGTAGATGACCAAAAAAGTTGGACCAGTTATCAAAATCTACAAATACTATATGAGTCATGGTTCGCAGGTAGTCCAAATCTGGAAGCTCAACAACTTCATCTAAGAAAAAAAACATTAATATAGATTCAATAAGAATTAGCTAAAAACATTTCAGTTTCTCAGAGGATATGCAAAATATTAATCTTGCATGTTATTCTCAACTAAACCTTTTTGTAAAGTTCAAACCTGCACATGACACAGTACATTTAAATTGGATAATTTCATTCTTTTCCTAATATAGACTGACTTATTAGTAGCCCTGTGGCTTGTGATTAAACACCATATAGAGTAGAAATGAGATAACCTACAACCTGCACCATAAAGTGGTGCATAATAAGCACTGGTAACACTTCAGTACTTCACTACAAGCACATCGTTCTTGATTCTCTCAGGTTCTTTCATCCTCTACCACTCTCCAATTCTCATTCTCCTTCCCTTTCCCTTCTTTCATACTTTCCTACCTCGACAAAGCCTTAAAGTCTCTAGTGGTAGCAATGCAAACCTTAAATTACTAAATTATTTATAAAATAAATAGCTTCTATTTCACCTAATAGACTCCCTCAAATATACCACTGTATCTCCTCCCATTTCCAAGCCACCCATCATCTTATATCTTTTCTTAAAATCCTAATTAGTATAGATTTAGATGCTACAATCATCTTCTATTAAACATAACCAATCCAAATTTCCAAAAAATAATCAGAAGACAACAGAAAAGCAAAAGAAAACATAAAATGGGATGACCATAGGTTTACTGTTTGAAGTAGTGTTAAATAGGTCTGTAGTATGTCAGTTAATAATTTCTTACATAAAATATGCCATGATTAAAGGTGATGCTGAGATCTACATGTGCCAGAGAGCAAGCCTGTAAAAATTCAGTATTTCATAAGATTACTTTATTAGCCAAATTTTTTACATATCCTCATTGTTCACTCTACATGATAAAATTTA
Source organism: Lasiurus borealis (assembly GCA_004026805.1). Taxonomy (NCBI): domain Eukaryota; kingdom Metazoa; phylum Chordata; class Mammalia; order Chiroptera; family Vespertilionidae; genus Lasiurus; species Lasiurus borealis. Next base: position 32,380 of record PVJN01014832.1, on the reverse strand, counting down.
TCAAGAGTTAATAGTTATGATGAAGGAATTAAGCAAAGAAAAAAACAACAGTTACAACAGTTCATAGATACAGACAACAGTATGATGATTAACAGAGGAAAAGGGGGGTAGGAGGAGGTAGAAAAGAATAAAGCCGGGATAGACAGTGATAGAAGGAGACCTGACTTGGGGTGGTGAACACATAATGAACTATATAGATGATGTATTATACAATTGTACACCTGAGACTATATAATTTTATTAACCAATGTCAACCCAACAAATTCAATAAAAAATTTTAAAGGATATAGACTTGCAGTTATATTCTAAACAAAACAAATTATATTTCTAAACAAACAAACAAAAAAAACCAACAACAACATTGTACTCTTCTAGGCTTAGTTAATCTTACCACATAAGAGAAGGAAAGTCTAGGTAAGTACAAACAAGGGATCCACACCTCATTTCTCTCCCTGTTTGTTTCTAACACTTAACTCTACTTCTAATTCCTATTTTAACTATAAGTAAAAGCTTTGATTAAAAACAAATCATAACAAAAATATACAAATTCTAAAGTGACCTTGAAGATTTCTTGTAATTATAGAATAAGGCCAAAAATAGAAACAAAAAGAATTCTACTTGATTTATCATCATTTGAATTCAAATCAAAATAATATGTCCAGGATAACTTTAAAATCTTACTTTCTGAAACACTGTAAATTTCCTTTATCTCTCTAATCCACATGCCTTTTGTAAAAGAAAAAATGTTATCTAAACACATATTACTTAAAGTTAACATACATTCTTGGTCCCCTTAAGTTTAGGAAATGGCTGGCTGGATGTAGTAGTAGGAATATAAATCCTTGCAAAGTGTGTTATAGTAATTAACTAACGTATCATCCAATCATGTTTGTTGTTTCAAAACTGAATCATTACTAGTTTTCACAAAAATTATGGCTACAATACACGTTTATACATAAATACAGAAATCTGCACAGACATCAGAGTGGTAAAGCATACCTATATTCTGACAGCTGAGGTCATTCTCGGTTCCTTTCTCCATGTCTGAATTTTTTGGATAGTTTGCTGCCTGTTTCAGTTTTCTCTCTGTACGGGAGGCATTGGCAGCAAACTTGTACGGGCTTGTTTTTTCAAATCCAAAATGCGACACATTGGCTTTCTGTAAGAAGCAATGTTTTGTATGGAAGTGCTGCTGAGCACTCTCAGGATCATGAAACCCTTTGGTGCAGGTGCCACACTTGATTACATACTGCTGCTCCTCCTCCACTCTCTTTGCTTCGCTGTGCACTTGATGGATGTGAGTGTTCATGTCGGCTGCATTCTGTGCTGTTGCTGAACACAAACTGCAGCGAAACCACAATTTACCTTTATCCAGCATCGTTTGGAGACATCTACTATAATCTTCCCTTCTGTTGATTTTACAGATGTAACTCTCACGACAACCACAGGTTAACAGATTACCGGTCTCTAGCACAGGAAAATCATTCTCAGTTTTAATTGAAATTTCAGTTTTTTCTGGCACAAACACATAATCTATGCTGTGATGCTCCTTATAATGACTCAAAAATGCTTCTTCCACATTAAAGGTGAGATCACAAAGTCCACAGAAGTACTTAATCTTTATCTCATTGTCATGTGCATCTTGGCAATGTCGGTAAAGTGTTTCTATCTTGTGAAAAGTCTTTTTGCAATGGGCACAGCTGTATCTATGAAACTGGTGACTTGCTAAAGACATGCAATGCTGTTTTACACAATCTTGGGAATCAAACATATCTTCACAGATTCGGCATTGCCATTTACCCCTTGGAGGACTGTTTGGTGGGGAATGATCAACAATAGCAATAGTTGAAGAAGGATTCTTAACAGTCAAATTACTCCCCAATGTGGTAGAGGATGATGGCAAAGATTCACTTTCTACCTCATCTGTCTCATAAAAATACCTGTGACCACTATGGAATTCAGTCACATGTGCCATGATAGTTTCTTTCCTTGTTAACTCCTTTTTGCATGTTCGACACCAGAAAAGAAAGTTATTTAAATGTGCCCCTCCATGTATCCGACTCATATGTAAACGGATCACACCTGAATCTTCACATACCTTTCCACAGACTACACACTTAAAACACATTGTATTTGCTGAGAAAACATGCTTTTCTACTAAATCTTCACTTGGGAATCGTTGGTGGCATTCACAAAACCAAGTTTTAACAACTGACTTTTCTTTCTGGTCACAGACTGCACCTTCAAGGCTTTTATCTTCTAAATTCATCTTCTTTTTTGGAATGGTACTGCAATCTTGTGAGCTAGATTCTTGGAAAGACATAGTTCTTTTAAGTGATGAAAATTTCGATTGATCTAGCAACAGATTCAAGTCAGAAGGAGATTTTTTCCCTTCACTGATGTAGCTATAAAGTAAGACTGATTCTTCCATTGAGTTAATGACTCGGACTTTGTGTCCTAAATTTTGCTTATGGTTTCGGGTACTGGTTTCATTCACAAAGGCTTGGTTGCAATTTGGACAATAACCTCTTAATATGAATTTCTCTGCAATCTGGGCAATGCTTTTCTCAGCTACGGCTACAGGACCAGCATTCCGACAACGAACTCTAAAGTGGATAAGAAAAGGTGAAGAGTTTAAGCAAAACAAAACAAAACAAAACTCATAGACACTAACAACAGTATGGTGACAGCCAGAGGGAAAGGGGGGTGGGGAGATCGAAAACGGGGTAAATGGTGATGAAAGGAGACTTGACTTGGAGTTGTGAACACATAATACAATATACAGATAATGTATTATAGAATTTTATACTGACACCTATATAATTTTATTAAGCAATGTCACTGCAATAAATTCAATAAAAAAAGTTTAAAAAATAAAGTGGGTAAGAAAAACTATAAGTATTTTCTTAATGCAGTATTCTGCTTTTATTGTAGGAATCCTATCTAATAAAAGAATAATATGCAAATTAATCATCACTCTACTACACTGACAAGCCACATCCACCAGCCAATCAGGAGGCTTAGGTTTCCCTGGCAATGGAGGAAGCCAAGCTTTCTGCAAACCCTGGCCAGCAGAGGCCTCTACTCAGGCTACAAAGTTTCAATTATAGAAGGTAAATAAATCCCAACAAAAATGGCGGCAGCCACAGAGCTGGAGAGAGCAGGGGGCTTGAGTTGCCCCTGGTGATGGAGGAAGCCAAGCTTCCACAGCCCTGGCCTGCCTTGGCTTCCACTCAAGGCTACAAAGTTTCAATTATAGAAGATAAATAAATCCCAACAAAAAATGGCTGCAGCCATGGAGCAAGCAGGAGGCTTGGCTCAGGTCAAGGGTACAAAGTTTCAAGTATAGAAGATACCAGGGCCTCCACTTGGGTCACTGGGGGGCATGGTCGGCCTGCAAACCACCATAGGTCCCTTTCCCAGGCCACCCCATGCCCCAAGAGAACCCCCACCCTGATCTGGGACATCCTTCAAGGCAAACCAGCTGGCCCCCACCTGTGCACCAGGCCTCTATTTTATAATAAAAGAGTAATATGCAAATTGACCATCACTCCAACATACAAGATGGCTGCTCCCATGTGTCAAACATGGCTACTCCCATGTGGACACAAGATGGCTGCCACAAGATGGATAGCAGGGGAGGGCAGTTGGGAAGGACCAGGCCTGCAAGGGAGAGCAGATGTGGGCAATCAGACCAGCAGGGGAGGGCAGTTAGGGACAAATAGGCTGACAGGGGAGCAGAAGGCATCAATCAGGCTGGCAGGGGAGTGGTTAAGGGTAATCAGGCTGGCAGGCAGAAGTGGTTAGGGGCAAATCAGGAAGGCAGGCAGGCGAGCAGCTGGGAGCCAGCAGTTCTGGATTGTGAGAAGCGTCCCAGATTGAAGAAGGTGCAGGCTGGGCTGAGGGACATGAATTTCGTGCACTGGGCCTCTAGTTATAAAATAAATAACATATACATAAGCAGTAAAAGATATTTCTCAATAAAGGTGAAGGTTATATAATACTAGAGGCCTGGTGAATAAAAATTCATGCACTGGAGGGGAGTCCCTCAGCCCGGCCTGACCCCTCTCACAATCTGGGAGGCAACTTGGCAATCAGGGGAATGCAAGGCCCCATCACACCACTGTTACTACTACTGGCCGCCCTGGTTACCTGAGCCTTGGTGAGGCTCTGGCTGGCTGAGGAGACTGGGGGACTCTGGAGGCAGGTGCAGGGCAAGGCCTTGCTATGCCGCCTTCTGCCCCATAACTATTTTTAAAAATCTATAAATTACACTTAATGAGATTAAAAACTTCTCATCAAAAGACACAATTAATAATATGAATATGCACCAGATTGAGGGCAGGGCAGTCAATTAGCATATTCCCTCTTTATTAGATAGGATTCTATTAGCTCAATGTACCTGAGTATTACCTACATTTTGTCTGTTTCTATCCTATATACAAAAGGGTAAAATCAAAAGATTTCTAAAAAAATCAGACAAACCTAAAAAAAAAAAAAAACCCTAAAAACAAATACACTGACAAAGGACCTTATCAGACAAGCAATAACTTCTTTATAATTAAGCTGGGTGGAGGAATGCTACAGTAAGATTCTCAATAACCTGGTACCCATTCATTAAGAACTGATATACTTTGTGGGGAATATGCCATGTCAATAGTTACTTTTATATTAAAGAATCATCCCAAAAATTAACTGAAAATAAATCTTCTCCTCTAGGGAAAAAGAAAAATGGAGCTGTGCTTCAACTGTTCCTTTCACTATTAAACTCCAAAGAGAACAACCTGCTATCATCCCATACATTTAATATATTTTAAAAGTGGAAAGTTATACAGAGTATGGTCTTTACTTATAATAGAATTAAACTGAAAACAAAAACTAATAATAAAAGTCCCTAAGTATTTAGAAATTACATTCCTAAATCTTTACAAGTTAAGCAATACATTTCTAATAAATCTACATGTCAAAAAAAATATTAAAAGAGAAAAGATAAAATCTTTTTAATTTAATGAAAATAAAAACAACTTATAAAAACCTGAGGAATGCAGGTAAATCACTGCTTAGACAAAAATTTTTAACTTTAAGTCTTTATATAGAAAAAGAAGGTCCTAAGTCAATCTAAACTTCTATCTTCAAAAGCTTTAAAAAAAAACCCTTTTCTGGCAGAGACAACCTCCATACAACAATATGCCTGGCCCAAAGGAGCTCCTTCTTCCCTCTCCAGAAGAGGAGAAGAAGAAACACAAAAAGTGTCTGGTGCAGAGCCCCAATTCCTATTTCATGGATGTGAAATGCCCAGGATGCCACAAAATCACCACCATCTTTAATCTGCACAAAAAACAGTTTTGTGTGTTGGTTGCTCCACTGTTCTCTGTCAGAATAGGAAGAAAAGCCAGGCTTATAGAAGGATGCTCCTTCAGAAGGAAGCAGCACTAAAAGCACCTCAATTCAAGAAGAGTAGAAAACCAAGCCAATAAAAATACATTTTGGATACAAAAAAAAAAAAAAGTTAGAAAAAGTTAAGCAAATTAAACCCAAAGTTTAAAAACCAGAAATCAACAAAATAAAAAATTAGAAAAAAACAGAGAATCAATCATCAGTGAAATCAAATGCTGGTTGTTTTAAAGATCAACAAAAATCTGTTCAAATATAGATTATAGAAATAAACATAAAAGCTTTTAAAAAGCTTAACTTTTTAAAAACTGAAGGAAACAATATGTATTGCCAAAATAAGAATAAGCAAAGGTTTCTCAGGACAGAAAAAACGTAACTATTTTTAAAAGTCTATAAATTACACTTAATGAGATTAAAAACTTCTCATCAAAAGACACAACAATATGAATATGCACCAGATTGGGAGAGAAAGCATTCACAGTACATTTACTTGACAAAAGGTTTATATCAAGAATATATAAAGAACCCCAACTCACATTTAAGGCAAACAATCTAATTTTTAAAATAGGCAAAAGATTTGAACAGATATTTCACAAAGATAAATGAATGGTCCTAAATACATGAAAAAGTGCCTAACATCATTCATTGTTCATCAGAAAATGCAGATTAAAAACCACGAGACACTCAAAAGAATAGCTAAAATGAAAAAGACTGACAATACCAAATCTTGGTATGGATATAGAATAACAGGAATTTTCCTACCTTGCTGCTGGAAATACACACTAAAATGTTTAGTAGTTTCTTAAAAACTAAATACACAACTACTTTTTGACCAAGCAATTCCACTTCTAGATATTGATCCAAGAGAAATGAAAACATATATCCAAAAAACAATTTGTATAAAATGTATATAGCACCTTTATTCAGAATAGCTAAAAACTGTCAATAATCTACTAGTAACTGTTCATCCACATGAGAATGAATAAACAAATTGTACTATATTCATACAGTAGAATACAGTGCTACTCACCAGTAAAAAGGAACAAAGTACTGACCAATATGGATCAATTTCACAGATACTATGACAAATACAAGAGTACATACTATATGATTCCATTTATATAAAGTTGAAGAAGAGATAAAACTAATGTAAGATATAAAATACATAGTATCAGAATGAAAATTACCTGGAAATGAGAGGGTGAAAAATGTTGGGAAGGGACCCAATGGAACTTCCCAGAGAAGTAACATCCTATATAACAAAAGGGTAATATGCAAATTCACGCTACCAGCAGAATGACCCGGGAACAACTGGTGGCTACGATGCACACTGACCACCAGGGGGCAGATGCTCATCACAGGAGCTGCCCCCTAGTGGTCAGTGCACTCTCACAGGGGAAGCTCTGATCAGCCACAGGCCTGGTTGATGGCTGTGAGCACAGCATGGTGGCAGGAGTCTCTCCCACCTCTGGCAGTGCAAAGGATGGCAGCACTAAGGATGTCTGTGGGCCCACTTCCCAGACCTAAGCCACAGTCAGACATCCCTCAAGGGCTCCCAGGCTGCCAGAGGGATATCTGACTGCCAGCTTAAGCCCAGTCCCCCAGGGAAGCAAGTGGACATCTCCTGCGGGGTCCTGGACTGCAAGAAGGTTCAGGCTGGGCTGACAGATCCCCCTTACCAGTGCACACATTTTTGTGCACTGGGCCTCTAGTATCATAGTAAAAGTGTAGGTTAAACAGAAGTATCCATTTGTCAAATTGTGAAAGTTAAAATTGTACAATTGTAGCCTGGTCAGTATGGCTCAGCGGTTGAGCATCAACCCATGAACCAAGAGGTCACTGATTCAATTCCAGGTTAGGGTACATGCCCGGATTATGCCTCAATCCCCAGCAGGGGACATCCAAGAGGCAGCTGATGTTTCCATCTCTATCCTTCTCACTTCTCACCCTAAAAATCAATTAAAAAAAAAAATTTAAACAAATACAATGGTAGATAAACTTTTAATGCATCTAAAGAAATGATATTAAAAAAAAAAGATGTAAGAGACAAAGCATCTTAATGAACAGACTGTCTGATTCCAGATTTCAAAAAACCAAATATAAAAAAAAAAACTTCGTAACAAAAAAAAAACAAAAAAACTTCATGACATAATCAAGGAATCAAGGAAATTCATTAACTAGGCATTCAATATTAAAAAAACTTTTCATTTTTTCATATATGATAATGATACTAATTTTTTAAAAAAAGAGCCCTTATCATTTATGTACACATACTGAAATATTTATAGATAAAATGACATGATTTGCTTCAACATAAATCTGCAGGGCATGAGAATATAAATAAAACACACTGCCATGTATTGATAACTACTGAAGCTAGGTAAAAGGTATATAGGGATCATTACACTATTCTCTTTTTATATACTGATTGATAATTTCCTTTGTAAAGACAAAAAAATCATACTGAAATCTTCTTGATTAAGATAAATTTGGCCTTTCATGAAATTTAATCTTTCATATGGATAAGATACATTCCATTCTGGTTGACATAAAACCATACTTCTATTTTAACCCTCTCCTTCACTATATATAACACACAGAGAAAAATTACTCACAGACTTAGAATTATTACCTTGTTTTATATTTACAGCATTATCAATCTATCCACTTCTTCCATAACTCTAATTCTCTCTTATGCTAATTTGGTTATTTTCCAGGAAAATGTACATTCTTGTTTTAAAAGGAGAGAAACATGGAATAGAGCGGTATTTCTTGAATCCCACTGGTGAAGAGCTTATTGGGCAGGATTCCCTTACAAACCTGAAATGGGCAGTGAGCTCCATATGGGAACGCAGTGTCTGGTGGCAGGCCACACACTTAACTTGAAACGGAACATCTTTGCACAGAGAGATCAAAAGTTTCTTTGCAAAAGATGGAAATGATATTGGATATGCTATTCTCTTGTCATCTGGAAAAAAAAATCATAACTTGCAAAGATTTGAGTATAGTAAACCAACCTTTCCTTCCTTTTGTCTTCCTGAATATCAGTTGAAGAAAAAGATATTTATATAATAAAAATCTGAAAGTCTATTTTCTAGCCTTAAGTGCAAAAGATGTGGAAAAACATCCAAAATCCCAGGTATCATGTATGTAAAAACATTACTCTGAATAAATGTTTTCTTCCCAAGTTTCTTTTCATTTCTCAAAGTAAACCTTATATTTAGGTACAGGTAAATACTGAGAATCTTTTTTTTAAAAAAAAAGAATTAAAAATATTTCACTTTCACAGGTTGCATACTAGTATGAGGATAAGAAACCTCAAAATATATCTCAGAAGTAAGGAAATGCATCAAAAATTAAAGTGGTTTAATAATTTTCAGAAAACATACCACCCAGTTTAAAACGCTGATGAAAATGATTCTTTCCAGACATGTGCTTCATACATTCATCCTTGTCGCTAAAAAGAAGAAAGCAATTTGGACATGCAAAACACTGAATAATCTGAGGAAGAAGGTTGTTCTTATGTCCATCATCTGCAGCTTCCTAAAACATAAGGCAAAGCTGAATTATAGACAATTAAAAGCAACCAATATTCAAATTTTTAAAAATTAACTTTCAAAATATTTATTAGCTGAAATATTCTCTATCAGTTTTTCACATGAAAACTTCTTCCCTGAGTGAACAATGGAGTTTTTCTCATGAATGAGGTCCCATATATAAGTGTTTTCCTTGAAAATAATTATAACTATCTTTCTATGACAATATACAAGTATATTTGCTTTCTATGTATTTTCTTTTTTACATACCCATATGCAATATTATATAAATGCATAAATGTTTTCACATCATATACACTTTTTCTAAAGTTTTACTCTGTTCTATCTACGCTGCAATATAACCTTTGTTTACAAATATGTATTTATCCATAAATAGCTCCATGCTTAAAATTTTACATATACGAACAAACATACAAGGGGATTGTCATTGTTTTATCAAATATTTTCAACTTACAGACTCTTCTGCCTCTTGTTCCTCAATATCTAATGGAAAGCCCTAAAACGCAACTGTATAACTTTAAATCATTCTTCTTAATAATTGTCAACTACTCCATCTGTGGATCTACTATTATTATTTAGCCAAGTATTCATTCTGAGGCCTTATTTTTTGCCACTATAAATAACAATGTTGTAAACATCCTTGAGTATATATCCTTCTTTATAGGTGCTTTCTCTCATTATCAGTGGTCCTATTGGGTTAAAAGATATATTCTTTGAATATTAAAAGATGTTATATGCTTGCTTTTCAAAATGGCTCTACCAACTCACATATCTCCTACTCTGGCGGCACTAGCTATTATTTTTGCAGTCTGACAGATGTTGTGATACTCATTGTTACTTTAATTGCATTTCCTATCTACTAGGGACTTTGAGCATTTATTCATACAATTCTGTGGATATTCCACATTCTGTAGAATGCTTATTCATATTCTTTATTCTCATATTTCATTGTTTTGTTTTCTTTTTTATCAACTTCATTATCAAAACTTTGTCCAATCCTCTATTTTGCAATTATTTTCAAACATCTGTTAATTCTGTATATGCTCACTTTAAAATTTTGATATAGTGAAACAGGTATGTCTTTTTTTACCATCTAAGTTTCCAAACTTAGTAAAAGCCTCCTTTATCCCAAAATTTGGTAATGGTCTTTAGAGTAACAGCCTTAAATGTTGTGTCTTCTGCCGAAACCAGTTTGGCTCAATGGATAGAGCGTTGGCTTACGGACTGAGGGGTCCCGGGTTGGATTCCGGTCAAGGGCACGTACCTTGGTTGTGGGCACATCCCCAGTAGGGGGTGTACAAGAGGCAACTGATGGATATCTCTCTCTCATCGATGTTTCTAACTCTCTATCCCTCTCCCTTCTTCTCTGTAAAAAATCAATAAAATATATTAAAAAAAAAGTTGTATCTTCTTAAATTTGTTATCTTAAATTTACATTAGAAATATCAAAGTAGTTTGTGTAGTCTTATGAGATGCAATAAGAAGAGGAACCGTAAATTTACATTTATATTAAGTACATGTCAAGCAAACACCATATTAGGATTCAAAGTGTGCTTTTCCATTTAATTTTTATAATAATCCCATGAAATAATTTATTCATTTATAAATAAAAAAATTGAAATTTACATTAAGTCAATAAAATTACCATTCCCCCAACCAAGATGTTACCATAGAAAAGACAAAACTACCATTGAAATACAGCTTTATATGTTTGGTTATAAATTCTATGCTCTTTCCACTATTCTCTATCCCATTTTAATTTGGCAAGTACCACACAAAAGATTACACTGGGAAGATATTTTGTATTTCATTAAAAGGTTCTAAAAATAAGAGCACTACAAGCATTTATTAACCACCAATTTATACAAATCTCCCCTAATGAAGACCTCTAAATTAAAAAAATAAAATAATTTTAATTCAATTCTGAGTTATAAATGTATTCCATATAATGCTCATTTAAATGGTTTGTTCAACAGAACTAAAATGTGGTTCTACATAAAATTTTCCTGGAATATAACTGTTACATAAATGTAGTATATTTGCAAATACTATCTACAAACTAGAGAAAGGAATGGGAAACAGAATGTCTGATAAGTTAAAGTGCTAAATTTATTTTTACTATTATATTTCCAGTTACATTAAAATAACATATATCATAAAATTTTGCATATACATATATATATAAAAGACTAGAACAATAAAATACTACTTCATACCCACTAAAATAGCTATTTTAGAAGGAAGATAATGAGCCGAGACTGGTTTGGCTCAGTGGATAGAGCATCAGCTTGTGGACTGAAAGGTCTCAGGTTCGATTCCGGTTGGGGGCATGTACCTTGCTTGCAAGCACATCGCCAGTGTAGGGTGTACAGGAGGCGGCTGAATGATGTCTCTCTCTCTCATTGATGTTTCTGACTTTCTATCTCTTTCCCTTCCTCTCTGTAAAAACTCAATAAAATATATTTTCAAAAAAAAAAAAGGGGGGGAGGGCAGATAATGAGTGTTGACATGGATGTAAAGAAATTAGACCCTAGCCAGGTAGCTCAGTTACTTAGAACATGGTCCTGATATACCAAAGTTGTGGGTTTGATCCCGGTCAGGCACATACAAGAAGCAACCAATGAATGCATAAATAAGTAAAACAACAAACTGATATTTCTGTTTCTCTCTAAAATTAATAAAAATAAAAAGAATAAGAAAAAACTAGAGCTTACATACATTGCTAGTAGGAAGGTGACATGGTATAATAATTGCATAACAATTTGGTAGTTCTTCAAAAAATTAAACATAAGAGAAGCCAAGATGGTGGCATAGGTAAATACCTACACTGCTGCCTCGCACAACAATTTCAAAACTACAACTAAAAGACAGAATGGACATCATCTAGAACCACAGGAAAGCTGGCTGAGTGTAAGTTCTACAACTAGAAGGAAAGAGAGGGTCTCACAGAGACCCAGAGGAGCTGCAAAAAGCTGAGGTACGGAGACGGGCGCTCTGAGAGAGCGGGTGCAGGAGTACCTGGCTGGCTTTCTCTGGCGGGAGGAAAACGGAGACTCCCAACGGCATTGAACCCCTTATCTTACAACACTAAACCCCGGATCCAGCCGAAACTCATATGGGGGGAGTTTGGACTGTGAAAAGGGAGAGGTGCATGGAAATTTAGGGGAGTCGCAAATGATCAGAGGCCTAGTGGCGCGCACGCCACTGGGCAGAGGGCAGATTGCTGATTGTGCCACTGGCTTTCGCGAGTGGGCAGGAGACAGACCCTCCCAACTGTGCCACTTCTGACTCCACTAAGCCCCTGTTTTGGGCGAAATCCTGGAGACCTAGACTCCTGTGGTCCTGGTGCGCAGGGGAGCTGGAAAGGCAGCAGTCTAGAGGCACTTCGGAGCGCATGTGCAAAAGGACCGCTCCAGCGATTACCCAGTCACCTGAGACTCAGGGGCCGTGGAGGGCGGGGCCGACTGGAAGGCAAGGCGGTCCCTTAAGCCCTGAGACTCCACCCATCCCAAGCTCAACAGAGGCTTCTTCGGTTTTGCAAGTCTGGTATCATAAGGCTGAATTCAACACAGAAGTTTCCCCGGCATAGTGAAAATGCCGAGACAAGGGAAGGGATCACAAACAAAAGAAATGGAGGGAAAAAAAACGACTGGATATAGAGTTCAAAACCACGCTTATAAGGTTTTTCAAGAATATGCTAGAGAAGATGGATAAATTTATCAAGTCCCAAGAAGAGATGCAAAAGGACCAACTAGAGACACTGACTGAAATAAAAAATATTATACAGAGTCCTACCAGCAGACTAGAGGAAGGCAAGAATCAAGTCAAAAATTTGAAATATAAAGAAGCAGAAAACACTCAACTGGAAAAGCAAGGAGAAAAGAACCCAAAAATGTGAAGATAATGTAAGGAGCCTCTGGGACAGCTTCAAGCGTACGTACCAACATCAGAATTGTGGGGGTGCCAGAAGAAGAGAGAGAGCAAGATACTGAAAACCTATTTAAAGAAATAATGACGGAAAACTTCCCACATCTGGTAAAAGAAATAGACTTACAAGTCCAGAAAGCACATACAACCCCATATAAAAGGAATCCAAAGAGGACCACACCAAGACACATCATAATTAAAATACCAAGAGCAAAAGACAAAGAGAGAATATTAAAAGCAGCAAGAGAAAAACAGTTCATTACCTACAAGAGAGCACCCATACGACTGTCAGCTGATTTCTCAACAGATACGATGCAGGCCAGATGGGAGTGGCAAAAAATATTCAACGTGATGAATAGCAAGAACCTACAACCAAGATTGCTCTACCCAGCCAAGCTATCATTCAGAATTGAGGTCAGATAAAGAGCTTCACAGAGAAGAAAAAGCTAAAGGAGTTCATCAACTCCAAACCAGTATTATATGAAATGCTGAAAGGTACTCTTTTAGAAGAGGAAGAAGAAAAAGGTAAAAGATAAAAAATTATGAACAAATACATATCTATCAACAAGTGAATCTAAAAATTAAGTGAATTAAAAATTTGACCAACAGAATAAACTGGTGAATATAATAGAATCAGGAGCACAGAAAGGGAGTGGACTGTTAATTCTTAGGGGGGAAGGGGTGAAGGGTGTACAGGGAGAGACTGGACAAAAATCATACACCTATGGATGACATCAATGGGAGGGAGGCAAGGGCAGAGGGAAGGGTGGGAGCTGGGTGGAGGGGAGCTATGGAGGGGAAAAAAGAGAAACAAATGTAATAATCTAAATAATAAAGATTTAATTTAAAAAAATTAAACATAATTATCACATGACCTAATATTTACTTCTCAAAAGTGAAAACATATATCCACACAGACTTGCACGCTTGTTGTAGTAGCATTATTACAATAGCCAAAGTGAAAACAATCCAAATGTTTACCAACTACATGAATTGATAAACAAAATATGGCATATATCCATACAATGGGCTGAAGGGTCCAAGTGCACATGCCCGGGTTGTGGGTTTGATTCCCGGTGGAGGGCATGTGGAAGGCAGCCAAACAATGATTCTCTCTCACCATTGATGTTTTTATCTCCCTCTGCCTCTCCCTCCCTCTTTAAAATATATTATTTTTTCTTTTTCTTTTTTAAATTAGGAATAAAGTACTGATACATTCTACAACACAGATAAGCCTTAAAAACATTATGGTAAGTGAAAGAATCTCGTCACAAAAAGGGTACATATGCTATTATTCCATTTATATGAAATATCCAGAAATGATAAAATTGAAGAGACAGATAGTTACTGGTTTCCTAGGACTGGGAAGAATAGGCTAGCAAGGATGAAAAATAATCTTAGATGACAGAATGGCCCTAGGAACAGAATGAGAAACAGTGGTAGTACCTATTGACCCACAAGTAACCTTGAGGCACACCACCACCACTACCACCAACAAAATGGGAGAAAGGCAGGAAGCTATCTAGTACCAGACCCATTGGATGACTTTAATATTCAAGAAACACTAGACTTACTACTCAAAGTGTGACCGAGCAGCACTGGCATCATCTAGAAACTTGAAATCCTGAATCTAAGGCCCCACCCTAAGGTCCTCTACTGAATCATAATTTTCATTTTGTAACAAGTGATTCATGTGTACATTAAAGTTTGATTCCCAAGTGATTCGTGTGCACATTAAAGTTTGATAAGCACTAGTCTAGATGGAAGAAATTGGAGATGAAAGGAAATGGGGAAGGAAGCAAGACAAATAATGCAAACCAGATAATTCCACTCTCATTAAAAAATGTGAGCCTTACAAAATAGAAATCAGTAGTATATGATCTTCTAGCGACCTCTTCTGGCTGATTCAAGATAGGCAATTGCATACTAGTTTAAAGGAAACTAGTTTAAAGGAAAGGTCTTTGTGACACACTCCAAAGAATATGCAATAAGGATTATTTGTTGAGTGGACTTAAGAAGGTTTTAGTTCTCATCATGTGACTAACTCATAGAGCATCTTAAACAAGGTACATTAATTTCATAAAGCAACTCCATAAAAAGTAGGGTTTCTGTGGTAATATTTAGGGCTGCTGGTTTTTACCTATCAAGTTTGCCTGCCCACAACAGTTTAATGTTCCAAATCATTTTGCTCTTCATAAAGAATCAGAATTTTTATCCTTATGTGTATCATTGGAGATTGCAAGCTTAAGAGCAGCAAGAAAAAAAATGCCTACTCTTAACTTAGGACATGCTCTTACCTTAGAAAAAAGGTGTTCCTTATATTGTTGTTGAGTAACAAAATTTTTATAACATACTACACACGCAAAGGAATTGATGGAAGGTCCATGTAGTGTAATTGTTGGATCACATGGAGAGTGATCAAACCTATGTGGCAAAAGAGAGGTAACATTAGAAAAGCTCACATTCTAGGGACAGCACTACTTGGTTTCATTTGTTAAGCTAAATAAAATTCACACTTTTCTACTAAATATTAATTATGTTCTTCATATTTAGGAAATATCAAGTGGTTCCCTTTAAGGCATTCAATCCTTTCAGATAGTGACCTATAGTTAGCTTAAAATTTCAAAAAAGTACTCAAGATCTAATAGATTCAGGCATGTCTTACAAAACTGGTAAATTTCCAGTTTGAAACTACAGAGCCATCATCTTTTCTTTTGCCTTATTTACCATAAAGCTCACAAATAATTTAAATGAACCACTGGAATAATAATCTCAAGTCAAGATTTTCTAACACACCTGATTACTAAAAATGGCTTTTAATCCTTCTAATGTTCATTTTAACCATATTAAAAATTTGAGTCATTTTAAACTGCCTCGAAGACTTTTTAAAATAGTTCAGATACAGTATGCTGCCCACTTATTTGTAGACCACTGAAGCTCCCTCTAAAAATCTCTCCTGGTAAGGCAAGGCATAAGTAGGGTAAGACATCTTTAAACTATTAGAAGAAAATTGTAAAGATAGAAATGTTTAATGTCTTTAATACTGTCTTCCTTGAATTTACTTTCCCATGCTCTAATATTCAAAAATGCAGTAAGTTAATAAGATGGGTTTCATAAGCAAAATATCAATAATTTGGCTACATTTTGTCTTTAGCATTTATTTTTACAATGCCATATTAGCTACTAGTAGACTAAATATCTGTAAGTGCTTTAAGTCTTTTGAAATTTGCATTTATGGGCTGGATTTCTCTAACACTGATCCAATTGCATAGCAGTGCAAAAATCTATTCAAAATTTTATGAGAATTTAAGGAATAAATACATATTTAAAAGCTACATGCTTTTAAAGACAAAATATCACTAACTTCACCAAACTTTCTAGGACACCTAAGGGATGTAATTGTAAATAATTACATCTTAACAACACAAAACAATTTGAATTTGAAATATAAAGCTATAATTACAATGACAGAGGCACATCATGCTTTCATTTTATAAAATCATTTTGTAACTCACTTGACCTTCGGTGTCCACTATTCTAAGTATCACACTTACCTTTTCAAATGTCCTAAGAGAAGGTGCCCATTATCAAATTCCTTGTTACAGTGCATTATGGGACATGAAATTGCTTTCCCAGACACCTGCATTTGGCCTCCTCTTCGGAATGAGCTTTTTGTTCCAGAATTAATTGTTCCCGCTTTAAGTCCTGCATCATTGAATATAAATTCTTAAGTCTCTATTTCAGATATTTGTCCTTTGGACTGGTAATCAAAATTGTAACAAAATAATGAAAAATCAACCACATGCATCATAATTAAATATTTATAAGCTTTCTTATAAAAAAAATATAGTAACCTAAAAGTAAATCGTTATTTGGGAAAAGAAAAGCAGTTAGTATCTCCAACTAGACTTCTCTTGAGGAAAAAAAAAAAATCTGTTTCCTTAAATTCAACATCCAAGAAATATCAAAGATCAAATGCATTAGAAAATCAGTTGCTCTCAGAACCCATACCTCCCTTCTTTTCATTTATATGTTTTCAAAGATCTTTTCTTCTCTTATTTTCTCTTTTCACTATCTTAAATGCATTATAAGGTATAGCTATATTACAGAGGACCTGGGTTCTATAAAAATTATGTTAAACAATGCAACCAAGAGGGCAAGAGAAGTGGAGAGGACAATGAGAGAAAGAAAATAAGTGATACTATCTGAGGAATCCAGCTATTGATCAATCAGCTCGAACTGTACATTAAGTTATACAGGTTTCAGTAATAATATTTACAGAACACAAAGCAGAGATTTATTTGTTATCTCTCTTCTTCCAATTTATCCTATTTTGTCTTTTTCCTATTTCTCCTTTCAAAGCCTATTAGAAAATAGTTTGCCAATTATTCCCTTCTCTTAATTAATTTCCTCTTATTCTGGTTCATTCTTCATCCCATTTCTTTCTTCATAATCTTGGTCTTACAATCACACAATCTTTAAGACAATACCTCTGCCCAGATTTTGTTCCCACGGAACTCCTAATACATGATATACAATGGAAAATTTAGAATTATATTGTATAAATAAAGAATTGTAAAACTGCCAGGGGGATTCTAATATGAAGATAGTTTGATTATTGTTTCTCTTTTATTATTATTTCTTATGGATTGTTTCAATTAGATGTCTTAAATATTTCATACAAAGAAAACTAGGTATTTTTTAATACTATTTTTAAAATTGATTTGAGAGAGAAGAAGGGGGAGAAAAAGACAAAAAGAGAGAAAAGAGCAGAAACAACAATGTGTGAGAGAAAAGCATCAATCAGCTGCCTTCCTCATGCATTCGATAGGGGATGGAACCTGAAACCTGGATGGGTATGTGCCTTGACTGGGAATCAAACCTACAACCTTTTGGTGAATGGGTTGACACTCCAACCAACTGAGCCACATCAGCCAGAGTGGGTATTTATCTTTATGACAGTTGCTACAAAGCCCTTAAGAATTTAACTAGAGTTGCAAAAAAATAGCAGTGGAATAGACGGATGTGTCCTGAGCCTTGTCCCTGAGCAGACAGAGAGAACAGCTGAGGTTCACACTAGGAGTGCTTATTGGCGAGTTAAGGGACAGCTATACTCCAGGAGAAGGTGGGGAGCTGCTGGACAGGGCTCCCCTGACTAGACAGCTCCCATTGCTGCTGGGTTTTTCTCCTGGAGCCACCAGCTTGGACGCGGAGACCCCACCATGTTGAAGGGGAAAGTGGATGTTATCAGAAGCCTGAAAATCTACAACTGCGGCACCCACTGAATAGCTGCGAGTCCCAAAACACGGGTCCCCAGTTCGCTCAAACATTCAGATTCAGAGGAACTCTACACTCCACATGGAAAGGTCAGATTTCGCCTGGGATAAGGTGAGATCTCTGGTTCCTCCGGACAGAGAAACATGAGCACTGTGGGAGCTGGAGGACTGGAGGAATTCTGCACCTAGAGAAATCTGTGGCTGTTGGGCCTGGCGTGATTCGTGAATGTGGAAGTGGGTCCTCAGAGCTGCTAACAGAGGGGATCTCTAGAAAGCTACCTATTTTAGTCTGACACAGAAGGACAGACTGATAGTTATTAAAATGTGCTGGCTACTTGGACAAGAGCAGGAAAGGGGGACTGTGCAGACTGGCGCACTTTCCTCTTCAAATCCTTGTTTCTGATTGCTAAGCCCAACACATAGGAATACCCACTTGGGGCCACCCTGGGAGACTGCAGGAGAAAGTTGGTTTTTTTTGGAACCTGGGGATCAGAGCAGGGAGTGACTATCAGAGAACCAGCTCTGGGGCAGCCCACTCCCACAAACCGGTATTGAGTGCCACAGGGAAAGCAGGATTTAAGCACAGCTATACTAGAGAGGACCTATAGTCTCAGAGGTCAATCCAGAAACACTGCCATCCAGGGGCTGACTTAAAAATTGACTCTTGTGTGAACACAAATAAAAAAATAAAGAGATTAAGACACACTACCTGCTTAAAAACCAGGACTAGCTTACAACAATGAGCATCAGTGGAACACAGAGAATTGCAATACTATCCTGAATGGAAAACAGGTGTGCCAAACAGAACAACAGAGGAAGTGAATGATCTTCACCACTGCACATTCTATTTATTTTTTTATTTTTTCAACTTTTACATAAGAAACTAATTTTTTTATTTTTTCCTCACTTGGTTTTATCTTTTTAATTATTACATTTTTACTTTTTAACTATTTAAAAAAACAAGTGTCATTTTATTTCTCTTTATTTTACTTGGGATTAGCATTCTGCATTCTATTTTCATTTTCCCTTTAGCATCATTTTACTCTATCTCAACTCTACCTTTATGCCATCATTCTCTTCCTAACTTTTTCCCTCTTGTTATCCTGTTTCTATTACCACTTTCCTGCTTTAGATTACCCTATTCTTTCTTTTTACCCCGTTAAAATTTCACCTTACTTATATATCTAATTTCCAATTCCCTGATCTAAGTCCATATATACCTCTCTCTTCTTTGTCTTTACTATCCAAAAAATTGTTTTCTCTCTGTCCTTTTGTTGTTGTTTGCTTAAATGTTGATTATATCAATTTTTTACACTTTTTTGTGAGATTGTTTTGCTTATTCTTTTTGTTTTGTTTCATTTTTATTTGTTTTTTACTTCTGTTTTTCCTCACCTCGCTTTATATTAGTTGTTTTTTTTTGGTTTGTATTCATCTCCAGGTACTTATTGATGGCATTTGTTGGAATTAGTGGCTGTTCTATGGGAGTTTTCTCCCCATATATAAAATTTGTTCCTCTTCTCTTTCTTATTCTTTTTTTCTCTCTTACTTTTTTCTTTTTTCTCCCTTCTCGCAATTTCATTTTGGCACTCCCTTCTTTTTTTTTCCTCTCATTTTCTCTCTTCTTTTTCTGCTATCCCCTAATTTGTCTCTCTCTGGTGGTCACCTTTATTTGTGGCTATTAATATAATGAATACATTTCTGTCCAGGGCCTTGTGTAATATCTCATTGTGTTGTATTTTGTGCCTGTGATTCAACTCAGGAGAGAGAGAACTACATAACGAGAAAGCCAGAGGAAAGAAGCCATGGGGGGACAAAGATATAGCCCACATATGAAAGAAAAGCAGGCATCACCAGAAAAGTAAACGAAATGGAGGCAAGCAACCTATCAGAGAAAGAATTCAGAGAAATGAACCAAGAGGAAATGAAAAATAACCAAGAAGAAGTAAAAAAGGGCATCCCTACTGTAAAAAACTAAATAGAAAGCATCAAGAGTAGGCTAGAAGAAGCTAGTGAGCTAGAAGACAAGGTAAAAAAAAATAACCAACTACAGCAGCTTCTAAAAATAAGTACCTATCAATATTAACTTTAAATGTAAATGTATTAAATGCTCCAATCAAAATACATAGGATAACAGATGGGATAAGAAGCATGACCCATATATCTGCTGTCTACAAGAAACCCATCTCAGAAAATAAGATACACACAGACTAAAGGTAAAGGGATAGAAAAAGTTTTTTCAGGCAAATGGAAATGAAAAGAAATCTGGGTAGCAAAACTTATACCTGACAAAATAGATCTCAAAATGAAGGACACAACAAGAAATAAGGAAGGCTACTTCATAATACTAAAGGGAGCAATCTAAGAAGAAATAACTCTAGTAAACATATATGCATCCAATAAAGGAGCACCCAAATACATTAAAAATTCTCCTGGAGGATATCAAGGGAGAGACTGACAGCAATACAATCATAGTAGGAGACTTTAATACCCCACTATCACCACTGGACAAATTCTCTAAGCAAAAAATCAGCAAAGAAATATCAATCCTAAATGGCTCACTAGACCAAATGGAACTAATTGACTTCTTCAGAACATTTTACCCCAAAGCCACATAATATACATTCTTCTCTAAGGCACATGGGTCATTTTTTAAAATAGACCATATTTTGGGTCACAGGCAAAATATCTTCAAATTCAAAAGATAGAAATCATATCAAGCATCGTCTCATATCACAGTGGCATAAAACTGGAAATCAACTATAATAAAACCAATACAAACAAATCAAACACATGGAGACTACACAGCATGCTATTAAACAATGACTGGGTAACCAGAGAGATCAAGGAAGAAATAAAAAACATGACAGCAACAAGTGACAATGAAAACACAATTATCCAAAATCTATGGGACATAGTGAAAGTAGTCTTGAGAGGGAAGTTCATAGATCTAAAAGCCTACTGCAAAAAAACAAGAAACAATGGTAATAAATTCAATAACCCTACAACTCAAAGAGCTAGAAAGAGAGCAATAAGAAAAGCCCGGTGTAAGCAGAAGGAAGGAAATAGCAAAAATCAGAGCAGAGCTGAACGATATAGAGATCAAAGAAACAATACAAAAGATTAACAAAACCAAGAGCTGGTTCTATGAAAGGATAAACAAGATTGATGAACTTCTAGCTAGGCTCACCAAGAAGCAAAGAGAGAGGATCCAAATAAAGAAAATCAGAAATGAGGAGGTGAAATAACAACAGACTCCACCAAAATACAAAGGATTTTAAAAAAAGACTATGAACAACTCTATTCCAACAAACTGGACAACCTGGAGGAAATGAACATATTCCTAGAAAAATATAACCTTCCAAAACTCAATCAGGAAGAATCTCAATAGGCCAATAACTATGGAAGACATTGAAGCAGTCATCAAAAAGCTCCCAGCAAACAAAAGCCTGGGATCAGATGGCTACACAGACAAGTTTTACCAAACATTCAAGGAGGACTAAAAAATACCCTTCTCAGACGATTCCAAAAACATTCAAGAAGGAACACTTCTAAGCTCCTTCTATGAAGGCAGCATCACCCTAATACCAAAACCAGATAAAGATAACACAATGAAAGAGAATTAATTACTGGTCAATATCCCTCATGAACATAGATGCCAAAATCCTCAACAAAATTCTAGCAAATTGGATCCAGCAGTACATCAGAAAGATCATACACCATGACCAAGTAGGATTTAGCCCAGGAATGCAAGGATGGAACAATATCTGCAAATCAATAAACATGATACATCACATAAACAAATTGAGAGATAAAAATCACAAAGTCATATCAATTGATGCAGAAAAAGCATTTGACAAAATCTAACACCTTTTCTTGATAAAACCTCTCAGCAAGGTGGGAACAGAAGGTTCATACCTCAACATAATAAAAGCCATATATGATAAAACCACAGCTAAGATCATACTCAATGGGCAAAAACTAAAACCATTTCCCCTAAGAACAGAAACAAGACAGGAATGCCCACTCTCACCACTCCTGTTCAACACAGTACTGGAAGTATTAGCCATTGCAATTAAAGAAGAAATAAAAGGTATCAAAATTGGAAAAGAAGAAGTAAAGCTGTCCTTATTTGCAGATGATATGATATTGTACAAAAAAAAACAAAAGACTCCATCCAAAAACTAATAGACTAAATAAATGAATTCGGCAATGTAGCAGGATACAAAATTAATGCAAAGAAATCTATGACATTTATATACACTAATAGTGAACTTACAGAAAGAGAGACTAAAAAAGCAATCCCATTTACCATCACACCAAAAAAATTAAGATGCCTAGGAATAAACTTAACTAAGGAGGCAAAAGACATATAAGTGGAAAACTGCAGGACACTGAAAAAAGAGACAGAGGAAGATATAAGTAGATGGAAGAGCCTACCATGCTCATGGATTGGGAGAATCACCATCATTAAAATATCCATACTACCCAAAGCAATCTATAGATTCAATGCACTACTCATTAAAATATTAATGTCATATTTCACAGACTTAGAAAGAACTCTCCAATGATTCATCTGGAAGAAAAAAAAGACCCTGAATAGTCACAGCAATCCTGAGAAAGAAGAATAAAGTAGGTGGGATCTCAATACCAGATATCAAGCTGTATTACAAAGCCACTGTTCTCAAAACAGCCTGGTACTGACACAAGAACAGATATTTAGACCAATGGAATAAAATAGAGAATCCAGATATCGACCCTAATCAATATGCTCAACTAATATTTGACAAAGAAGGCATGAACACACAATGGAGTCAAGACATTCTCTTCAATAAATGGTGTTGAGAAAATTGGATACATACAAAAAAATGCAACTACAGCACCAACTTACACCATGTACAAAAATAAATTCAAAATGGAAACAGGACTTAAATATAAGACGGGAAACCATGAAAACACTAGAGGAATCCATATGCACCAAAATCTCAGACATATGCCGAAGGAACTACTTCACTGATACTGCTCCAAGGGCAATGGAAGCTAAAGACAAAATAAACAAATGGGACTACATCAAAATAAAAACCTTTTGCACAACAAAAGAAACCATCAATAAAACCACAAGAAAGCCCACTGTATGGGAGGACATATTTGCAAATGTTATCACTGATAAAGGTTTAATCTCCAACATCTACAGCCAACTTATACAATTTAATAAAAGGAAGATATATGATCCAATAAAAAAAATGGGCAACAGATCTAAATAGAATATTTTCTAAAGAAGACAGAAGGAAGGCCAAGAGATACATGAAAACATGATCTAAGTCACTAATTATTTGAGAAATGCAAATCAAAACATGAGATATCATCTCACACCTGTCAGAATGGCAATCATCAACAAATCAACAAAGGATGTGTGTTGGCAAGGATGCAGAGAAAAAGGAACCCTCATGCACTGCTGGTGGAAATGCAGACTGGTGCAGCCACTGTGAAGAACAGTATGGAATTCAAAAAACTAGAAATGGAACTCCCAGTTGACCCCATAATCCCACTCTTAGGAATATATCCTAAGAAATTAGAAACACCAATCAGAAAGGATATATGCACCCCTATAAACCCAACCTTGTCACTGAACTAAGGCGAATGTTGCAGCACAGAGAGGAGAAGAAACGCATCCAGGGTCGCAGAGCAAGGCGGCCAATGAACTGGGACTAGACCCCAGTCCTGACTCCCAGCCCCATCCCCTTTCATCACAATGCACAGGTTTCCTATTTAGAAGTGTGCACCCAGTTTCTAACGGTAAACCTTGAAGATAGCCTTTGTGTAACCTAGCATTTTCCAAATCCCACTCGTTGCTTTCCAAGGGCATTTCATAGCAGCACAATTTACAATAACTAAGATTTGGAAATAGCCTAGGTGCCCATCAGCAGATGAGTGGATCAAAACACTATGGTACATCTACACAATGGAATACTAGGCTGCCATAAAAAAGAACGAGTTCTTATCATCTGCAGCAACCTGGATGGAATTGGAGAGTATTATGCTAAGTGAAATAACCCAGTCAATGAATGAAAAATAGCACATGATCTTACTCATTTATGTGAGCAAAAAGATAGATACAGAAGCAATAAAGCATCAAAAGGACTGTAAAATTACAGTGGGAAGGTTAGGGAGAAGTGGGGTAGATAAGAGATCAACTGAAAGACTTATATGCATGCATATAAGCATAACCAATGGAAGCAAGACACTGGTGGGTTAGGGCATGCATGAGTGTGGGGGTGGAGGGCAATGGGAAGATATGTACACATGTAATACATTAATTAAAAAAAAAGAATTTAACTAGAGAATTTTATTCCTTTAACATCATCTAGTTTTAAGATCTCCAAATAGCTATATATGCTTAAAGTTTCAACTATCTTTCTGTTCTTTTAGTCCTTCTTCAGGGGCAGGATGGAGAGGGGGGACAAAGAAAAGGAAAGAGAGGGAGCCACTACTAAAAGCTGTCAAAACACTTATAAATGTGTTCTGCCAACAAACAATGAACAGCACAGCATTAATCATATTTTAATCTTAAAGAGGCAGTAAATGACAATATACCTTTTTATCTTTTAATTTTTAATGCAGTCAGAATTAGGACAATTTTTATTTATTGTCCATCCACATTCCAGATGTCGTACATTATGACCTTTATTTGGCCAAACAGAGGCTCTGGCTAATAGAGAAAACAATAAATTGAAAGAAAATAAGCTTTACCCATGGAAAGGCAAAGTACAAAGAAATTGAAACAGCTCTTTTCCTTAAATAGTATAGAGAGTGCAGTTTTTAAGTTATTAAGTATTGAAATATATGCAAACTGGCCTAACTGTAAAGATATATAAAAATAGATTTATAAAGTTAGAGTAATTATAAAGTACTTAAATTACTTCTAATCAAAAACTGAATTATAATAGTTGGATACTTTGGAATAGATTGAGTGAGTCCCTTAATGTTACTGAGAAGTAGAATCTCACTTTTTTAAAATTAAAGGATACAACTGTCAACTCTGTTTTCCTCAGTTATACACTCTTCAAAGATCCCAACATTCTCAAAAGCCCATTTGGGAAAGATAAATATCATTCCAAATATAGCCCAACACTAAAGCAGCTGTTCTAGCAATAGATTCCAAATTTCAGTTTTACAGTGTTGCAAGGACCAAGCAAAAAAGATGAAACAATCACATAAAAAGAGCATAAATTAAAGACCTAAACTCCAGGCTCAAGTTTATCAGCCACCAATGAACCAGCTGTGACCTAAAAATATGTAAAAACATATAGCTAACTGACTCATTTGTTCCTACTTGGCCTGCTTAGGTAAACACACAGATGCTCATGCATTCAATTTACAATGGATTAAAATATTCTGACAATCGGGATTAAGCCTAAAGGGGCATATTACTGGCCCCAAACCATTAGACAGGGATTGAAAGTGTTAGATTCATATGAGATAAATGATTTTTAAAGAGATCTTAGATGTGATAAAGCCTTGTAGTTTCAGTCCATTTCCTCTCAAAATCATCTAAGAATCTTCTCAAAACTTCAAATGCTCTATCTCTGGGGTGAGGCAAAGAAAGCTCCTGGGTGATTCTGATGCAGCTAAGGTAAAACCAAAGAACTAATCATTAATAACTACTGAGAAATGAATGCTTATCAAAAAATATTTTTAAAAAATATATAGTTTGTAATGATTTCAGAGAGGGAGAGGGAGAAATAGAGACATCAGTAATGAGAGAGAATCATTACTGCCTCCTTCACGCCCTTCACTGGGGATCAAGCACACTATATAGGCATATGCCCTGACTGAGAGTCGAACCATAACCTTCTGGTTCATGGGTTGATGCTCAACCACTGAGCCATGCCAAGTTCTAGGCTTGTTTTCTGTGTTCATGTGAAAACATTTATATAGCATCCTTTGGAATAGTATTCAACTAATATTTATTGAGCATCTCTATGCTGAGCATTCTTTTTAGGTACTGACACAAAATAAGATTAATAAGCATTAGTCTCCATTCCCATAGAGTACAGGGTAAAAATTATATGGGAAATGAATAGAGCACTGTGGGATCCAAGAACACTAAGCAACCAAACTTAAGTAGAATAAATAAACCTAGCAGCCTCTAGTATTGAGCATTACCTGTGGAGCTAATCCCACAGGCAAGTAAGAAGAAAGAGAAAAGGTATTTAAAAAAGAGGATGGGACGAAACCAGTTTGGCTCAGTGGATAGAGCGGCGGCCTGTGGACTGAAAGGTCCCAGGTCCGATTCTGGTCAAGGGCTTATACCTTGGTTGCAGGCACATCCCCAGTAGGGGGCATGCAGGAGGTGGCTGATTGATGTCTCTCTCTCATCGATGTTTCTAACTCTCTATCCCTCTCCCTTCCTCTCTGTAAAAAAATCAATAAAATATATTAAAAAAATAAAAATAAATAGAAAGGAGGATGGGGTGAAGCTGGAATTTGCCAAGCACAAACAGATTAGGTGGCAATAAGAAAATATAGTTTCAGAGAGTAGCCAAATGTCAAAATATCTACAAATTACTCTAATTATTTTATAAGTGGTAGTTTGACTCTATTTTTGAAAGCTCTCTAAAAACTAACTTTAGAACAAGATATCCAGGTTCAAAGTTGAGCACTGAATGCATTTCTAAATAGATTTTAGATATTTTAATGATTTTTTGCAATTAAACTTCCTGCTGAATTAAATCCACAACTAAGGTTTCTGTGGATATTCCCAGCCTTTAAGGACTTAGTGGGTTTTCTACAAGACAGACTAGAAAAGTTGCCATGGTGGGACAGTCCTATTAGCTTTTAAAAATTCCACAAATTATCTTATTAATAAGAGAAATTGTTTTATAGTGAGATTTCCAGGAATGTCAGGTCTGCAAAGAGTTAGTGAAGAAGAAGCTATCCAATACATTAGATGAGCCTCCCATGTGGACACTTACAGAATAGGCTGCACTGACAAATAAGTAAACATTCATCCTTTAAATCTCAGCTTAAATTCGATTTCCTCAGAGGAGTTTTTCCTGACTTCAAGTAATCTGTTACACAACTTCCCATATACATATGTACTATTTCATGTAATAACTATCTTATCTAATAAAGAGGGAATATGCTAATTGACCATCACTACATTACAAATATGGCTGCATCCATAGCTGAGGTCAAATTCCCTTAACAAGTCTTGTCTTAAGCAATCAGCAGGGACCTGAGGCTACATCTTTCCCTGCCCCCATGGGGCTTGCCAGGGGACCTCAGGCTGAGGCCCCCACCCAGCAGGGTTTGACAAGGGACCTCAGGCTTTGCCCCCTGCCCCAGCGCCAGGCTGGGGGACCTGAGGCCTCGTCCCCCACCCCAGTGCCAGGCCAGGGGACTTGAGGCCATGCCCTCTGCCCAGTGAAGCTTGACAGGGGATCTCAAGGTGTGCTTCCCGCCCTGGTGCTAGGCTAGGGGATCTCAGGCTGCTCCCCCCACCCCAGTGTCAGGCCAGGGGACCTCAGACCGTGCTTCTCACCAGGTGGGGCTTGCTAGAAGACTTCAGGCCACACCCCCCATTCCAGCACTGGACCAGGGGACCTGAGGCTGCACCTCCCTGCCTGGTCGGGTTTGACAGGGGACCTCAAAGTGCACCCCCAGCACTGGGTCGGGGAAACTCAGGCCCCGCCCCCTGCCTAGTAGGACTTGACGAGGGAGGGACCTGAGCCTGTGCCCTCCTGCCAGTGGGGTTTGATGGGGGCCTGAGGCTGCACCCTCTGCCCAGCGGGGATTGACAAGGGTGGAACTGGCTGGGTCTGGATCTAGCCCAATGGGGGTGGCAGCCCTGTCTGGGTCTGACGCGATTTGAGGCACTTGTGGGTGCGCAGGGACTTGACTCTTGGTTCCCCTTTTAATGTGCATGAATTTTGTGTACCAGACCACTAGTCCTATCTAATAAAGAGGGAATATGCTGACTATCACTCCATCACAAAGATGGCTGCACCCACAGCTGAGGCCAAGTTCCCATAAGAAGTCTTAACAAGCAATCAACAGAGACCTAAGGCTATACTCTCTCCCACTCCTGTGGGGTTTGACAGGGGACCTCAGGCCACATCCCCCACCCAGCAGGGCTTGACAGGGGACCTTAAGATGTGTGCTTCTCATCCTGGTGCTGGACTTCAGGCTGTTCCCTCTACCCCAGCGCCAGGCCAGGGGACCTCAGGCCATAACCACCAGGTAGGGCTTGACAGGGGACACTTCAGGCCATGCCTCCCGCCCCAGCACCAGGCCAGGGGACCTGAGCCTGCGCCCTCTTGCATGGCTGGTCTTGACAGGGATCTTAGGCTGTGCCCCCACCCAGCAGGGCTTGACAGGGAACCTTAAGGTGTACCCCCAATGCTGGGTCAGGGGAACTCAGGCCACAACCTGCCCAGTGGGGCTTGATGGGGAACCTGAGACTGTGTCCCCTCCCAGTGCTGGGCTGGGGGACCTGAGGCTGTGCCCTCTCACCCAGTGGGGCTTTGCAGGGGATCTCAGGCTATGTCCCCCACCTGGCAGGGCTTGACAGAGGACCTCAAGGCACACCATCCACCCCAGTCTGGCCTGGGTGACTTCAGGCCACGCCCCCCACCTGTCCTTGCACTGGGCCAGGGGACCTGAGGCTATGCCCCTCGCCCAGCAGGGCTTGACAAGAGTGGGAGTGGCCGAGTCTGGATCTAGCCCAACTGGGGGAGAGGGGCGGCTGGGACTGGGTCTCATGTGATTTTGAGGTGCATGTGGGTGGGTAGGGACTTGACTCTGGGTCCTATGGTGTGCCCCAGACTCTGACAGGTAGACGGTTTTCACATACATTTTACTAATTTTCTTTAACCTCTGACATTTTTATTATAGAAAAAGGGCAAATAGCAATATTAAAGTATTTCCTCTAATTAATCCCCTTTTAATGTGTACTAGTCAAACACTAGTGAAATTATAAATGATTAAGTGAGCAATATCTAATGAGCTCAAGCATGACTTATATTACTTTCATTCAAAGTATACTTTTGCCAAAGTAGGAAGGTAATTGGTAAAGTAGGCCGTTACTAAGAGTCACTAAAATTAAATGTCAATACTTTATATATTCATTAGCAACCAAATAAATGAACATAATGTCTTAAAACTGTAGGGAAGCTAGGTAACCTTCATGTTCCACTCATCTCTAAAGAATACCTGGCATTTTTAGCCACTGGTCCACACACAGTCTTGCTGCTTCTGTGTCAGAATGTCCTCGAATAAATTCCAATTCTTGCAATCCATGAGCATGCTGAAAATCAACTTTTTCCTAAAGATATTAAGAAAAAAAAAATCAATCAACTATGATTACTTATCTGGTTTCCTTGAGAAAAGATTTTGACATATCAGTGACTAGTAAGTACTGATTATGATTACTCTTTATCCTTGGAACTCCACAACTAGGTCCCAAAACAAAGGTTCATGATCTAACATGTTGATCGAATGTTACTTACATCTATACAAAGTTCACTACAACCTATATCTACAACAATAGGGCACTGGTTAAGTAAATTATGGTAAGTACATTTCATTAAAGTCAATAGAAACACTAACCACTTTTTTAATAAAGTAGAAACATACTTTCAGTATCAAACCACTAAGTAGTATAAAAAAATAAGGCCTAATATAAACAAAGATTAATTTCAAGATATGTGTAACTTTATCTGCAGAGAGGGAAAAGGCTGAAAATAAATATATTAAATTCAATGGCTAGATCTCGTAATGGAGATATGAACAATTAGTTGCATTTTTAAACTTTTGTACTTTTTTCCTTGATTTTTCCTATACAGGGTGGGGCAAAGTAGGCTTATAGTTATTCGTGTGGAAAATAATATAATAATTAATAAATAATAATACAAACATAAATTGTTTCTATTACTCACAACTGTAAAGCTATTTGTGCCCCACCCTCTACAGTATGAAAAGAAGCCTATTAAATATTTGTTCAGTGAATAGTATTACTTTGAGCAGTCACTTATTAATACTTAATATGTGCCAATATAAAGCACTTATTACCACCTAGATCAAGGGTTGGCAAACTTTTTCCATAAAGGGCCAGATAGCAAATATTTTAGGCTTTGTAGCCCATACAGTCTCTATTGCAATTACTCAACTCTGCTACTGTAGCATGAAAGCAGCCATAGATAATAAGTAAACAAACGGACATGACTATGTTCCAATAAAAATTTATTTACAAAACAGGCAGCAGACCAGTGCAAACCACTAAATTATATACTTCAGACTATTAAGAGTCTCTAAATATTTCTAGATATATTACTTATAGATCTACTTGCATATCCTCTAATCATGCTGTATCTAATAATTAACACTTGTTAACCACCTACCATATGATGAACTATTATAAAAGCATTTTAGATTTAATTCTCACAATAACTCTGATAGGTACTATTGTTCCCATTTTATTTTTTTAATATATTTTTTTATTGATTTTGAGAAAAAAGGAGAGGGAGAGAGAGATGAGAAACATCAATGATGAGAGAGAATCTTCAATTGGCTGCCTCCTGCACACCTCCTACTGGGGACTGAACCAGCAATTTGTCCAAAATTGAACATAGGACCCTGCAGTCCACAGGCCAACACTCTATCCAATGAACCAAACCAGCTAGGGCTATTGTTCCATTTTATAATGGGAAATTGAAGCAAACTAAGGTCAAATAAATTGCCCAAGAATAAATAACAATTTCAGGATTTAGACTTTTGTAATCAGATTGTAGGATGCATGCACTTAAACAGTACTGTGTCTCAAAAAGCTTATATTCTTAACAAGAAATGACAAATTCACGAACATTAGATTTTCAAGACACAGGTCAGAATAATGAATGGCCTAGTTAGCAATAACAGGAGCTTCTGTCAGGAAGAGTAAGTAGAAGGACAGAGAGATTCAAAATTTTCATCTGAAAAATATCTTACAATATTCAAATACAGCCTTAGAAGACATTCTTAAAGATGTTAATATGTGTTATATATATTAAAAAATCGTCTGTATCAACTGAAATATAAAAACACTGGTTTTTATATCAAATTTAAAAGGTTCCTTTACTGCAGGACTTCCACTTAAGTTACTATAATGTGCCTGTGATCTTTCATCCATAGAGTATGCAGTATCCCAACTTAGCAATCACTTATTACTTTTTTTTCAAAGTGTTTCCTACAGATCAGTGTTCTAAATAACACGCTATGGGAAATCAAAATAGTCTATCCCAGTGGTCGGCAAACCGCAGCTCGCAAACCACATGTGGCTCTTTGGCCCCTTGATTGTGGCTCTTCTACAAAATATCATGGCCTGAGCAAGTCTATTTTAAGGAAGTGGCATTAGAAGTTTAAGTTTAAAAAATTTGGCTCTCAAAAGAAATTTTAATCGTTGTACTATTGATACTTGGCTCTGTTGACTAATGAGTTTGCTGACCATTGGTCTATTCAAAGAAAGCAATATGGCAAACTTCCAGGGGGCTATAAAGATTTTTTTTCTTATTTACAAAATTAAACACAATGTACTGATATTCCTTATAAAAATCTATCATAATAAAAACTCTTAAATTAAATTACCATGTTGGTGTTAAATATTACTACATGCCAGCTAGTAGCCTACTTATTTTAAACAATGCCAATAATTTATTTTTAAGTTTAAAAAAAATATTCTTTGCGATTTCTGACAACAGAATTTTAACTCTGTGGCCTAAATAAATGCTAAAAAAAAAAAAAAGTCTGCTGGCTGAAATCATCACCAAATGTACTACCACCTTTTTTCCATATCACAGAGTTACTTTCACAAACTTTAGGGTTACATTACTTCTTGCATGTCATCTTAACTTCTGAAGTACCAATAAGCTAAGCTGGTGGCTGATTATCTAGCCAGCACAGCACATTATCTCCAAAAGGTATTTACTCAACAAAGATTTTAGTGATTTTTCTTTTTCTTTCCTTTAATATCATAAAGACGGACAATCCACTTTAATAGAGACACTGTTCATAAATATTATCTATTTTTAGTCTGAGTAATTAATCAACCGTGAGAATTTTTCAAGAATTATTTTTTTTTTTTGCCAAAACCAGTTTGGCTCAGTGGATAGAGTGTCAGCCTTTGATTGAAAGGTCCCAGGTTCGATTCTGATGAAGGGCATGTACTTTGGTTGCGGGCACATCCCTAGTTGG
>PVJN01014831.1:0-45700 GCA_004026805.1 Lasiurus borealis | reverse complement strand
CTGTGCTCCAAGACTCCAAGGAGAGAGAATGACGGAGAAGACCAAGCTTTATGCTGGCTTTGCATCACCATCCTGACCCCGTCCTGGGCTTCGTTAGTCATGCGTCACGGCAGCCGGAAGGAGCCCGGCTCCCAGGCCTGATGGCGCCTCCCTGTGCCCCCTCCTCCCCCGTGTCCCCGGGTCTCTCAGTGCCCTTGCTCTCTGGGTGGGGCCTTGTTTTGTCTGCCGCAGGGAAAGACCACCTCATCCATACCACCTGGTCCCTGCAATCAGAGACTCTGTGGTTTTCTGGTTGAAGCAGGCAAGGTTTGCTGATTGCTGATTACATGGACTCCAAATTTCCCAAATCTGTCTCCGCGGGGTGTTCCCTCTGAGCCTGTGTGAGTCCCTGCCTCTTTCCACGCCACCCCTTCTCATCCCTGGGCTGTCTCAGTTCTTTCTGCCCTCTCTCTCTCAAGCTGGAAAAGCACAGACTTACCACACGGTGAACAGACAAGCCCATCTCTCAGGAGAACTGAATACCCTCGTAGCAAGGAGAAGCCGGGTCCTTACCGGCTTGCGTTGGGGTGCACACAGGTAGCCCCAGAAAGATCAAGAGACTGGGAGGTGGCAGAGCAGGGCTCCCATCCCTTGTCCGCTCCCAGCTGCCCTCGGTGGCTGTGCTGGCCTCAGTCTCCTCACCCACAAATGAAAGGAGAGCGACCCCAGGCTCAGAGTGGGGCTGTGGGCGTCCCAGGGCCACGCAGCTCACCAGTTAACCGAGCAGCTGAGCATCACCCAGAGGTCTGACCCCAGCCCCTTCTCTGTTCACCTCGCCAGCCTCCGATCAGCTGAGAGATGTCTTTTCCTTAACCCCACAGCGAAAAAGCAAACATCCTTAGAACAGCTCATCGGAAAAATCCTGTCCGCAAACCCTCTTCGCCCCCACGCATGAATATTCTCAGCTCCCACGCCTTCCTCCCAGTGCGTGTGTGTGATTTGCATAGACATGGGCCTGATCGTTCCCCGTTCTGTTCCGTTTGCTTAACATTATCCCACGGAGGCCGTCCCTGCTGCCGGGATCATGGCAGTGTCTGCCTGATGGCCTCGGAGTCGCACATGGGGGTTCCCCTACCCAGGCCCGAGGCTGGGTGACAGGCGGCTCTCAGCTCCTCCAGGCTGTCGCCAGCACCGCTCCAGGCTTCCCCAGCGCAGGGCCTGGCTCTGCCTTTACTTCCCCGCCGAGTCCATTTCCAGATGCCCTTTTAGGTTCACTCAGGTTTTCTCATTCAGGCCGGGTCGTTCTCTGTGGTGGGGGGCGGTCCTCTGTATTGTAGGATGTGAGTAACATTCCTGGCCTCTCCGCTGGATGCCAGGAGCAAGCCCCAAGGTGGTGACAATCAAAAATGTCCGTGCACATTGCCCTGTGCATGCTCGCCCGAGGTTGGCAGTCGCTGTGTGAAAGGGCAGGGTGTGGAGTGTGCTGCCAGTGGAAGTCATGGTTTCCCCGCACCTGATTGGGGGTGGCAGAGAGAGAAGGGATGGGCAAGAAGAGAGCCAGGCACGCCCAGCTCAGGGCCAGCTGCCATGAAGCTTTCTCTACTCGTGGCCTCCGTTTCCCACCTGTGAAATGGGAGCAGGAAGAGTGGCCCATTTGCCAGGCTTGTGAGGAGTCAGTGAGGTCAGGAGCGGGAAGCACTGAATGCGGTGCTGGGCACAGAGACCGCCATGCAAAGGCCAGCGGCTTGCCAGTTCTGCCTTTGCTACGTTGGGAGACGGAAAGTTGGGGGAATTGAGGTGACAGAGTTGAAAGGGAGCCATTCTCATTCTGCCCTCCCCCCACAACCTCACGCTCCAGATCCATCCCTGGGGCCCAGACTCAGCTTCCAGAGCATCCTCTGGGGCACTGCCAAGACACCTGCGTTGGTTCATGCCTTTCCTCATCTGCCCGGGCAGCAGGTGGCGCAGGTTCAAAGCACAGCCCCTGCTGAACCCCTGGCAGAGGTGAGGGAGTCTGTTCACGGCCGTGTCCGGGAGGCCCCCACGCACCCACTTTCCCTATAAAACGCAGAGCGCTCATGAGGGGTACTGAGGGTTTGATAAGCCCGTCCCCAGAGAGGCGCATCCACCATGCGAATAGGTGCTCAGTGCACTCTCAGCTGAGCCCGGGGTCTGCCTCTTCCCCGGGGGGCTGGGGTTCTGGCCCACGGCTAGCATGGCTGTGCTCTCTTCTCCAGGAGAAGTACGTGGAGGAGCTGGCAACCGTGAGACAGACCCTCCAGACAGACCTGGAGACGTCCATCCGGAGGATCGCTGACCTGCAGGCGGCCTTGGAGGAGGTGGCGTCCAGCGACAGTGACACAGAAAGGTAACTACGGGGGGCCTGGGGGACTGGGTGCTGCACCCTGGGGAGCTCCTGTCTTCAGTGGCCAGAGCTCCCACTCAGGGGTCTGGGGGCCGCATCTGCTGGGAGGCCCGGATGTGTTCGGGGATGGGAGGGATCTGGCCAGCTCAGGTGAGGAAAGACAGGATGCCACCTTGCTCAGCCTGCCAAGCCTCCGGGGGGATGGGGCAGCCCAGGGGGTGGGGCAGCCTGGGGACCGCACTGTGTGATTCCAGGGGAGGTACATGTCCAACCTGGACCTAACTCGCTCATCTGTAAAGTGGACGCGATGCTATTGGACAAACCACATCAACTTGCCAAGATTCAGCC
Source organism: Lasiurus borealis (assembly GCA_004026805.1). Taxonomy (NCBI): domain Eukaryota; kingdom Metazoa; phylum Chordata; class Mammalia; order Chiroptera; family Vespertilionidae; genus Lasiurus; species Lasiurus borealis. The sequence continues at coordinate 43,008 of PVJN01014831.1, read as the reverse complement.
ACTTTCTTTTTAATATGTTTTTATTGATGTCAGAAAGAGGAAGGGGAGAGAGAGAGATAGAGAAACATCATTGATGAGAGAGAATCATCAATTGGCTGCCTCCTGCACACTTCACACTGGGGATTGAGCCCGAAACCTGGGCATGTGTCCTGACCAGGAATTGAACCTGTGACTTCCTGGTTCATCGGTTGACACTGAACCACTGGGCCATGCCAGCCGGGCAGATTCGGCAACTTTGGATCTGGACGTTTTGTATATTCAACCCATGACCTACCTCATAGGGTGATTAGTGAAAATTAAATGCGTTAATAGACGAGCATCACTTAGATCAGCGGTTCTCAACCTTCCTAAGGCTGAGACCCTTGCATACAGTTCCTCATGTGGTGGTGACCCCCAACCATGAAATTTTGCTACTGTGATGCATCGTGATGTAAATATCTGCATTTTCCGATGGTCTTAGGCGACCCCTGTGAAAGGGTCATTCGACTCCCAAAGGGGTCGCGACCCACAGGTTGAGAACCACTGACTTAGATGAACATCCGCATGCATAGGGTGTATAACTGCTCTAAGAGTGTGAGCCATGTTTATGTGGAATAAGAACAGGTTTTACAAAGGCAGCCACTAATTCGTGGACACAAGATTGGCTGGCTGGTGACCAGCGAGACCACTCTGGTCCAGTGCCCGGACCTCTCTCCTCCTCGGAAGACAGGCTGCTCCTCGCCACCCACTGGAGCTTCCAGCTGCCGGGGGCCAGGGGCGGGCTCCCGGCTGGTAGGAGTCAGAAGAGTCCCAGTGGGGCACACAGGTCCTCCCCCCGGAGCTGCCTCGCCGTGTTGTTTCTGTGAAATGGCAGCTGCCTGTCTCACTGCGGCATCTCTGCCCCTGTCCCAGCCTCTGAGGCAAGGCCTGGGCAGCGGGACAGGCACTTTTTGTGCTGGCTTTGACTGGGAGCAGAGTGCCTTCACCTGACCTTCACGGTGGTCCCCTCCCAACCCCAGCCAGCCGCCCCTGCACCGGCCTGTGTGGGCTGCACCCGCACCATCCCTCATGGTCTTCTCAGGGATGGAGGGGGTGGTTTATGCTGCATCCAGAATGGTCAAAAGTTAGACTACCGAGTGCAGCCTTCTCCAGTTGCACGAGAGAATCCTGACCTCAGAGAAGTTCAAGGTCACACAGCAAATGAGAACTAGACTCAGAGTTAGAACCCAGGTTCTGCTCAGGTTTCTACCCGGACCTTTGCCTGTCACACTCCTTTCAACAGGATGGATACAGGGGCCTGAACTGACCGGTGGGCGATGTGGGCATGAGATGGGCAGCGAGGGGAATAGAGGGAGTTGCAAGTCAACTGTGGCTTAGCCAGTGGAAAGAACCGGACATCTGTGGCAGAGCTGACTCTGTTTTGACCGGAAAAAAGACTGGAAGGAAACACACCAGCACTCTCATCCCAAGAGAAAAGGCATTACCAGTGACCTAAATTTTTGCCTTCTCTAAGCTTATTTCTGTTTTCTAATATCTCTACAAATGAGCATGCACACACCCTCCCCCCCCCCCTACACAAGCCCCCTCCGTGGGAGATTTTGCTCGTGTCAACGGTGTGCTGGATGCGGCTGATCTCAGCATGGGAACTTGCTCTTCCCGAGACTCAGGCCTGAGCACGTGACCTCCAACTTTACCACCAAGTTTGCTCGTGCCCAGCATCTTCACCACAGAGACCCAGCGGCTCTAAACCCTCTGCTGTTGCCTCCAAAGAGGGGGCTTCACCTCCAACGCCTTCCATTTCTGCAGAAATGGCTCCCATGCGCGGGGAGTGCTTCCACCGCTCCCTCTGCATCTGTACAGCTGCCAAATTGCTGGTGACATGGCAGATACCGATGTCGCAGCTGCTCCCAGCCCTTGATGACACGGAGGGGGGCCCGTCCACCGCCCCTCCTCCGGCTTTATTAGTGTGGTGACAGAAGAGCGTCTGTAATTACCAACTCCTACTGCTGCCGTGGCCGCTGGATGCTCAGCTCGCTCTTCCACAAATAGAAACGCCGCAGCTTTTGCGTATGTTATCAAGGGTTTGATGGCTGCGTCTACTTGTGTTTCGTTGTGTGTATTTTTTTGCCAACGATGGTTTTTTGTGTTTTTGAACCATCTTCACTTGCATAGGAAGAGCTTCCTTTTCAGATGAACAATAAAAATTACAAAGATGACAAAATCGGAAACGGGATAAGAGGGGTCATGGTCGGGGGTATCAGGACAGGCTGGGCAGGAGGGAAGCCAGCTTCTCGCCTGGGGACTGAGGTCACAGAGACGAATACTCTGGGAATGAGTCCTCTGTTCCTGTGCTGAGTGTAGATTATACCTTTGCCAACGTGTAGCCTTTTGGCTAAAATCAGACCGCGGTGGGATACGTTGAGATACCTGGGCCTCACCGAGGATCGCAGCTGCGTTAAAGGCCTCGTTCTGAGTTACTCAGTGGACACTGGCGATGGCTGCACTATAAATAGAAAGACTTCTGGCCACAGGCTTTGGAGCCGCCCACATCTCTTTACCTGAGGAGGTAAATGAGAGAAAAGCACCTCTCCGCTCCCCTCCTCCTCCACCTCCACCCTATCTCCCACCACCTTCTCATCCTCCTCTCCACTTCCGTCCTCTCTGGAAATGTCTGCAGGAGCCCCCTGAGTCCCCGGGTTCCTTGATGTGCTCCAGAACCCCAGGCAGGATCAACTACATCATTCGCAGGCCCCGTGGGAGATAAAAATAGGGGTGGTCTTGTTCAAATGTACTCAGACACAGATGTGACTCCAAGCACAGTCCCCTCTGGGCAGCGGGGAAGCCAGCCCTCCCCGACGTGGTTCTAGGGAGCACTTCCTTTTTTTTTTTTTAATATATTTTATTGATTTTTTTTTTACAGAGAGGAAGGGGGAGAGAGAGAGTTAGAAACATCGATGAGAGAGAAACATCAATCAGCTGTCTCTTGCAAATCCCCCGCTGGGGATGTGCCCACAACCAAGGTACACGCCCTTCATCAGAATCGAACCTGGGACCCTTCAGTCCGCAGGCCGACGCTCTATCCATTGAGCCAAACTGGTTTTGGCCTAGGGAGCATTTCTTAACTCTCAAAAGATCTTGGTCAGAACTCACTGCCCTGCCACTTGGATCTAAAATGTACGAGGAGCACAGATGTCAGGAATAGCAGAGGGATGGGGGGAGACTGAAGGAAATGACCCACGAAGAGGTCTCAACACATTCTGGAGAAGAAATACTGTGCAAACGATGTCCTTCGGTCACAGGGCGAGGAAGATGGCTGTCAGCAACCGACGAAGGCTCTGTGCATGGTGAGGCTGGGGAGCCGCTGTCCCCAGCAGAGGTCCTAGCCCCTGCCCAGCGCGGCCCGGCCTCCGCTGGTCCTGGCAGCTCCGCGCGGCACTTCCCTCTTAATTGCCTTGTCGCCGGGGATGGAAGGTTTGGATGGGAGCCGGTGGGATTGGTCCGAGGTTCTTCTCCAAATTGAGCTCTCAATTAGGATTCCAACCCGTGCCGGGCGGGAGAGTGGTGCTGCCGCTCGCTGGAGGTGAGGTTCTTTGAGAGACTTGTTCAAATTATAAAAAGTCACATTTCCCCATGTTGGGAATTAGATCCGAGCGTAACAGGCCTTCCAGGCTGGAAACATGGCTACGTGATCAGAAAGCCAGGTGGGCGGGCGGCAGCGTTGCAGTGCGTGCTCTCCCGCTCTGCAGCTCTGCCTGGGAACTCGGGCTGGGGCGCCAGCCTCCGTAGATTAATGGGGGGACGCTCTAGGCGGTTACCCCAGGCTCGGAGCTTGCTCATTAGTCACGGAGGGAGGGATGCGTCAGCTGACAGACAGCCCCCGCCATCTCCCGGCCCAGAAGGCCTGCGGCTACTCTGTCTGTCTCCTTGGCTGGTGGTTTGGGGGAGGGCGGGAGAGGTGGGGAGCGTGGAAAGGTCAAAGGTTGACATCTGACTGCAGCAGTTCTCAACCTGTGGGTCGAGAACAGCTAGCAGGGTCTCCTAAGACCATCAGAAAACACAGATATTTACATTATGATTCATAACAGTAGCAAATGACATTTATGAAGTAGCGACAAAAATAATTTTATGGTTGGGGATCACCACAACATAAAGAACTGTATTAAAGGGTTGCATCATTAGCAAAGTTGAGAACCACTGGACTAGAGGGAATGGATACATTCTCAGCTGGTCCCATCCGAGATGAATGTTCCAGAAAGAGTCCTCTATTGCTGTGTTGAGTTCAGTTGTATATTCTCCTCTTCGCTTGGCTGAAATCGGACTGCGGCAGGACGGGTAGGAATATCTGGGTCTACAGATCACAATCGCCATTAGGCACCATTCTGAGTGAGTGTGTTTGTGTGTGGGCCCAGCTCTGCTCAGACCAGCTTTGGAGCCACCCGCATCTCTTTTTCTGTAATTCTTTGACCTTCTAACTTGCTCTCCCCTTTTGGGCTAATTAGCATGCCCAAGAACTGGGAGGAGAGCTTAAAGGAATCTCTCCCATATTCTAAAACGGTTGGTGCCACATTCCAAATTAAACACAGGACCCTGGCGTAGGAGGGCGTGTGGTTTGGCGATGCCACGGAGGCCACTTGGCTTTCTAGGCTTCATGGGAGCTTGCGAGGCCTGGATACCCGGCTAGTGGGGGTCACAGGGCGTGAACGCCCCACCCTGCTCGCCTCCTCGGGCGTTACAGGAAACAAATGATCATTCTGCTAATGGCCACTCTGTCCTGGGGACTTGGTGGCCGGGCTGTTCAGCCCAACTGTTTTGCATATGTTATTCTCACGCAAGTCTCTGAGGTTGGTGCCATTATTACCCCAAGTCCACGTGACAGGCTGCTGCTTAGAGAAGTCGGGAGGCGGGCCCCAGCTCCTGTAGTGAGGAACGGGTTGTGATTTGACTCCCAGGCTGACTCCCTCACCCACACTTCAATGACCGAGCTCTGCTGTCCTGCCAAGCGTGCCCCTTCTCCCCCTTCCTTCCGTCAAGGCCTCTGTTCTCTGCCACGTAACTGGCCTGTCATTCTGGCGAACGTTTGTCTGTCACTGTGATGCGGGCCCAGGGCACTCATGTATTACTTCCCCGGCCGTGTTTGTATTCAGCCTGGAGTTGTCTGGCAAAGACTTGCCCTAAAGGAATACAACAGAAGACAATTAATTATCTTGCTAATCATCAATCTCCTGCCCACAAGTGCCTGGCACATTTATTTAAAAACCTCATGCGCCAAAGCGAGAGAGAGAAGCACAGACTATGGGTATCAGGAGATGGGGATTCCAGCCTTGGCTGCATGGCCATGCAGGTCAGCACCACGGACAGGTCCCAAGGCCTTCCAGGGCCTCAGCTTGCCCACTCCACAGGTTAAAATCATCTTCACCACCACCACCATCACCATCATTATTGCCATCATCTTCGCCACCATCACCATCGTTATTGCCATCATCTTCACCATCACCACCATCATCATCATAAATGGAGCACCTTTTGTGTTAAGACATTCATTATTGCCATCATCTTCACCATCACCACCATCATCATCATCATAAATGGAGCACCTTTTGTGTTAAGACATCCAGTAGGGAACAGATCAACATGGACCTGCTCATAGAGCTTGCAGTCCAGCAACCTTCCTAAATATGATGAAAGCGTCAGTGGGTATCAAACTCCCTCCTTGGAGTGGAACCCTCGTTTTTTACACCAAAGCAAACCCCTACAGAAAATTCTGGACTACAGCCATCTTTTGATTGGCATGAGAAAGGGTGGTTTCTCTCTCTGACCCCTTGGTAGCCCCTGTGAGACCTCCCAGAACTCCAGGGTTCATTGGACCACGGTGCACAAACTCAAAGACCTGCCATGGTTAGTAATCCATGACTTGTAAGAAAATCCACCTGGTGGTGAATTGAAACACTGAGACACCCTCGGCCCCGATGGGGCTCATACTCATGGGGTCACCTGGGAGTGAAAAGTGGTCACAAATTAACAGCAGCATGTGCCTTCCTGTGCTGGCTTCAGTTGACCATGGTTGTTCAACTGACACCCGTGAGGAAGTACGCCTGGCTGTCCAGCAGAGAGAGACCTCGCTTCCTGGCAACAGAAGGATAAACCGACTCTTTCTTGTGCCTCCTTCTAGCGTCCAGACGGCAGTGGACTGCGGTGGCAGCGGCAGAAAGGAGATGTAAGTTAACCCTGGGTAGAATGGAGCGGCTGATGCCATAGCCAGGAGCAAGCCCCTGGTCTCTGTCTAGTCTGCAGAGGGGACATCCATGTCTATTCTGAGAATGACCAGCAATGCCCCTGGGAGCCTTAACTCCATGGGTGTAATAGATAGCAGTGGGCACTCCTTATCCAACTGGCCAGCCTCTTTCAGACAGAGAGATGCCCAGGACTTATGACTGGCCTCTGCAAACTCTTTCGGTGGCTCCCTGTTACTTCAGAATAGACTTTTTCTAACCGACATTTGAGCCCTGCACATTCTGACCCTACTTTCTTGTCTACCCTGGACTCCTACCTTCCATTGTATCCATGTTCTGCCTGTTTATGGCCTCCATACCTGTGTGTAGCTTCCACCTAAAGTTCCTTTCTCCAGGCCCTGCATGGATAAGCCCTAACCTTCCAACAAGATTTAGTTCAGCTGCCACTGTTGGATGCTTTCCCTATGCTCCCGAGAAGCCGTGAAGATCCCTCTTTATTGTCCTTGGCACCTACCTTCTATCCCACTCGATGGCACTGATCATTTTCTCCTTATTTTCATAATTATTTAGACAGATGTCTACTGTGCTGTAATGGCTCCCGAGGACAGGGTCAATGTTGGGTTCATGTTTATAGCTCCTTCCAGTGGTGCCTGGCATAGAGTATTCTGCAAAAAAATACATTTTTATTTATCAGACACAGAAAGATTCTGGGGAAGGCGGGCAAGGAGTTAAGACCTTTGCACTTACCATGATCAGTAAACATATCACTTGGTATAAAATTCAAATATACTCTCTAAAATTGGAGAGGCCTCACCATATATTTATCTTCCCAGGGAAGAGCAGTGGTCAGTAGCCATGGGTATTGGATCCCAAGTTCATCACTCATTAGCTGAGTGACCTTGGCCAAGACCCAAGTTGGCCTTCCCAAATCCCATTCCCTCACCTATATCCTGTGGAAATCACCAGCTACGACCCCTGAGGGATGGTGTTGTGAGAATCGATTGAGGTTATACATGTACCAGCCTTAGCACAAGGCCTGGCTTCCGTTAGGCGTGACTGTCTAGTGATTGCTGTTACTGTGGTTGTCATCGTGGTGACAGTGTCCTGCCTTCTGCTTCTAGAGACAACGTCTCCATCCTCAGCTCCCAGCCGGAGGGCAGCCTGCGTTCCTGGTTGAGCTGCACTCTGTCCGTGGCCACAGACCCCTTGAGGAGCCCCTCGCGACAGTCGGCCATCAGCAGCTGCATCCTCAGCCCCAGGTAAGGGTGTCTTCTTGTTGCCTCTGGATGGCCAGCATCTCAGAGAACCTCAGGCTTGGAAGCCTTCCCTTTCCTTGGTCCTACGCAAGGACAATCATGGCCATCATAGTATGAGACAGGCCCCGGCCACTTCCCAGCTGTGTGACTTGGGGCAGGTCAGTTACCTCCTCTGGGCCTTCACCTCCTCATCTGGAAACAGGAAATATAATGGTATTGACCACACCAAATAGATGAAATGATGAGGATCTAACACAGCTCTCCATAACGCGTGATTTTCCAAATGATTTGAAACAGCACGGGGTGAACATTTTTTAAAAATATCTGTGTATGTAGTATAGCTGCCTTCCATCTAAGGCAAGTTCTTGTTTTCCTTTTATAGACAGTTCTGGATTTATCATTTTTTTAAAGCGGCAGTCACGGAGTATTTTTGTATTTTTTTTTTAATGATGAGTCAGTATAAAGATAGGCCAGATGACTTCTCCTTCAGAGATTTTAGCTTCGTTGGAACATCAAGATTTTGTCTTTTTCCGCGAGTTCAGATGACTTGACTTCCAGCTCTTTCTAGTCAGAGATTCACAAGCAATCTGTGAATGCCCCCCTTTCAGGAACTTCAAAGATAACCGAGAAGGTGAAAATCCTCTTGGCCCCCTCCCCAATCTCAGCTCCCTTTCCAAAGGTGTTACCATCTTCAGTCTGGCGTGTATCCTTCCATCTCTCTCTCTATGTATTTATAAACACATATGTTCTTGTAGTAAGTACATAGCATATCTGTGGGCTTTTAAAAAACCTAAGTGATATGATGCTCTATTGTGCATATTGCACTTCGTATAAATTCTTACATTGCGCTTCCTTCCCTCAACCATAGACCCCGCTCTCTTTCCTTATCAAACACCAATGCCTGTCCCCCTCTGAACGCCTATAAAACATCTAAAAGCCACGCCATGACGTATTAACTGTGGTCTTCTGGTTTCACTTTTAGTTCCCTCCTGGGTATTTGCCATTAACCTGTAAGGCCTCAAAAAAAAAAAAAATCACACATCCTTATGCACATGTGCAAAGTGTTCTCTGGCTCAGAAAGCATTTGCATTTTAAACTTGACCAGCTTCTAGCAGGTCATCCCAGCATCCCTTCTGTGTGACCACGAGACTCCTGTCCCCTCCCCGTGTCCCCTGGCACCTCTCGGAGCTCAGGAAGCAAATCTCTGGGACATTTCCAATCTGACTGAGAGAGGTCACTCTGCAAACAAGAGAGGGAGAAAGCCGCCTTCTGCCAAAAATAATGCGAGCATCCTCTGTATTATTTATAAGGGACGTCAGCTCCGGGGAAATATAGCTAACGCTCGGTGATTTATGGCCCAGGCCTCGTGCAGCCGCTGCGAGAAAGGAGGGAGCTTCTGGAACGGGGACGCCATGTCACCCTCGTGGCCCCCAGAGCAGAATTTATGGGCCTGGGGTGGTGGCCACACTTGGCTCAGGAGTCTCTCTTCACAGCTGGCCACAGGTGTGCCAAGGGGCTGTTCAGGCGCTGGCAGCTCACCTGGGCCCTGCTGGGTACCCGGCCTCTCCTTCCTGCCCCCTCAGGGCCATTGCCCTGCTAGTGTTAAAGGGGCTTTTTCCACCTCCCCCATCCTCACAGGGCTCCCAGACTCAGCTCCCTCTGGACCCCCATCCCCACGCCCAACGGGACCCCAGCCTTGCATGCAGGAGGCAGCCGATCATGGTGATGTTTCTCTCCCATCTGTGGTTCCTCTCTCTCTCTCCCCCTCTCCCTTCCTTTCTCTCCAAAATCAATTTTAAAAGACACACACTTTAAAAAATGATCATGGGGATTGGACCCCCTCTCCCCCTTCCCCCCACCACCAGCCTCTCTGCTCTGCTTCCCTCCGTGTCGGCTCCTTTCTGAGGCAGGAAGATGGCGGCCAACACTCCAAGCTCAGGTGGGCACCGCCCTGAGTCACGCGGTGAAGGGGCTGCTTCTTCTCCAGGGTCCCCAGTTTGACCCGCATTGGCCCAAAGCGAAGCGTGTCTGTCACTGGTCTGGTCAGAGTGGATACAGGGAAGGAAGGAGCCTGTTACCTTAGGCTCACGTTCGGGTTCTCACCCAGCTCCGGGGGCTGGGTCTGTTCCCCCAAAAAACCACAGGAACATGGGGGGAGGAAGGGTTCCCCAAAGGACAGCAGGGTGCCTTAGCTGGAGCAGGAGAACGATGCTGGTTAGGCTGTGTGTGTGTGTGTGTGTGTGTGTGTGTAAAAAACAAAGCAAACAGTCTCCATCAAGGGGAAGACTGAAGGATGGGAGTGAATGAGATCATGCAGACAAAAAATGAAGAGGGGGGAGGGAGGAGGAAGAAGGAAGGGAGAGGAGACGGAGGAAGAGAAAACACCCTCGCTGGAGTGTTTGTGCTCCCCGTTTGGGAAGTGCCAGGAAGCTCGTGTGGATCCCGGTCAGAGACGACGTTTATGCCCACATTGCAGTGACCGATCTATGGGCACATAGCGAGTGACGCCGGGGCTTGAATTTATCACCAACCTCGCCTCTCCCCTGTTGCTGTTGGCCGTGTACCATCTTGCAACGCGAACGCGGAGATTATTGTATAAATTATTCTCACTCACATAATCATCGTGATTTTAATTACTGTGTAATCTCCGCTAATTACTGTTGTATGTATCATTTGCTTCGGTGCCGACGTAACGTAACTGCTTTTCCTTTGGCTGAAAAAAAAAATGGCATGACAACATCTCCCTTTTTTCTGAGGGGAAATTGCTTTCTGTAAACATCCCCACCCGATCCTCTTGGCTTGTGGTTCTTTCCTGTCAAGGAAAAAAGATTTAGACACCGCCGCCACCCCCTGCTCGCCCCCCTGTCGGTTTTTTATCTGCAATAAGGCTGGCTTGAATTAATAAAGAGGTCTAAATTATAGGGCATTGTTTTAAAAACAAAGTTGCATTACTTTTCAAGGAAAGGCAATTACTTCTGTGGAAGTGAAAGCCAAGGACGGGTCACGTGAAGCCCGCTCCAGTGATTAGATCAGACTTCTTTGTAATTAGTTCATTAATTATGTAAATATGAATGGATGGCACTTAGCATTAAAAACAGCTTGTTCTCCAAGTGGGTTAAGCATCCGTGCTAATCTCATTCCCTAGTACATTGATTCCCCGGTCTCCGCGCCCGGTGGAACCAGAGCTGGCGGTCCCTTTAACTCATCCCGAACGTCCTTGATGAAGGGGGGCCTCTTGTGAACATGATTCTGTGTCCTCCTGGGAGGCAGGGGTCCCTTGCAGATGTCTCAGGATTAGGGAGACGAGCGGGGAAGATGTTAAAATGGCGGGTGCGGAAGCGTTCAAGGCCAACACATCCACCTTGGACGCCGGGCCCGAGCCAGGGAGGCCAGGCATGCGTCTCTGCCCAGGACTCATTCCCGGAGCCAGCGGCCCTCGCAGGTGGCTTTCCGGGGAGAGAGGGCCGCTCCTTGCCCGCAGCTCCAGGTCTTGGGGGAGGGGGGTGGGTCTGCGGAATGCCGAGGCTCACCTACAGTAGCTGCCAGTTTGTGTAAAACCATTTGGACTCATCGCCGATGGTCCAAAACATGGTTCCAGAATCGGTGGTTCTCCCGTTGAGCTCAATTTTTGGTAAGTGGGCTTATTGTTGAAATATACATACTTCACCTCCATGCAATTTTCCATAGCCATGCGCCTTTATGGAATTTTCAAAAATTAGCCGGGCCTGTGTATTTATTTTCTATCCGAATCAAAACCACACCATTCCCGCTCCTGGGGTTCACTCTCAATTGTGAACTGGACATGGGTTTTGAGTCTCTTCTAAGTCCAGAGAAGAGGCAGGGGCTGGTGATAAGGAGGGGTGTTGTGCTAAGCAGCCAGATGCGGCAGATGGAGCCCTTCCACACCACACACCCCTCCCCCCCCCCCCCGCGTCTTCCCATCCCTCCATTCTTTCCCCCAGGGCCATTGAATAGTTACACCATCATTAGCAGCAGGCCATACAAAATCATCACATTCTTTGGTCAAACGTTGAATTAACTCACCCCCAATGCCTTGGCAGGGCCAGACCACATGATTCCGAGGCCTCATACAGCCCGAGGGCCAGACATTCCCCACCCCTGCCTCACTCTTTCCATCCCATGCACTTCCTGCGCCGCTGATTCTCCTTCCTGGGTCAGCCTGTCTCCACGCCTACAGCATGCCTCCCAGGAGGGGAAGGTCCCGATTTCCTCTGAGCTCAGCCTCGCATTGTGTACAGTTAGACCAGGATGGGAGCCTCGGTTTTCTCATCTGTACAATGGGAAAGGGTCAGCGGAGCGGAGTGGTGAGGGGGCATGGATCCCGGACAGATTCCTGACCTTTCTGAGCCTTGTTGGTGGGATGGGACGATGACAATAATATCTACTTTAGAGGATTGTTGGGAGGATAAAATGGAGTAGATCTGCAAAGCCTAAAGGCACCCCGTAAGGCAGCTGTTAGCATCCAGAATCATCTGGAATTTGCCTGTGCGCTTCAGGGACTCCACAAATGTCTCCTTTCTCTAGGGCATTGGGCACGGTTCTGGGCACCTTGTCAAGCGCAATTACAGGCCATCCATTGCTGGGCTCGGTTACAAAGCCTCGGGCCATCTGGTTTCCTTCCCCAGGCCTCGCCCCGTCTTCCAGAACATCAATACGTTTTTAATTTCCTCTTTAATTTCAGGGTGTGGATGAAGAATGGGGGTGCCAGCGCACCTCTGGGGATGATTCATGATGTCATTAAAACCTTCGCCAGGTTCCCGTAGCTCCGCTGGCCCCAGCCCTGCCCAGGCTCTCGGCCTGGAAATGGTGTGTTTTCGCCGTGTGATTGTGTCTGACGCCCGTGAATCCGGCATCCATCTGCCTAACGCGGATCTGGCTCATTGGGTGCCCAGGGTCTCGGTGGACTGGGGGAGATGTCCCCGGGTAGATGGAGTTAGGCTGGCCCTGGTTTCTCCTCAGCTGCCGGCCTCGAGGGCCTGTGATGCCAAAGAAGGGAAAAGGCATGAGCTTCGGGGTTCACCACCAGGCCCTGCCCCTTAGCAGTGTGCCCTGGGGCTGATGGTTTCTCCCCATGAGCCTCCGTTTGCTCATCTGCCAGATGGGCTGAGGAGTCTGGTCCCGATGAGACGATATACAGTGGTACCTCGAGATACGAGTGCCCTAACATACGTGACTTTTGAGATACAAGCCGTCGAGCAAGTGATTTTTGCTTTGAAATACGAGCAACAGGTGAGATACAAGTAATCTCGTGGATCGGCCGGCTGCACACGACCCACCAGTTTATCGCGACTCCAGCATCTCATAGGTTCCCATGCCTCAAGGTTACGGATTGAATTAAACTCGTATCTCGAGGTACCACTGTATACGAAACATGTGCACTCGGGCGCACTTTTCACTTGTCACTGGGTACTCGAGGAGCGGGTCCTGGTTTGAGAGCCACTGGGATATGGGGGCCCTGTCACAGGGCAGCCTGGCCTGGGCAGGGGCCTGGGCCAAGCAGGGCCACCTGTCTCCGCCGCTGGCTCGCTCTGGGCTGGACCAACTACTCCATTCTCTGCGTCCTTTCCCCGTTCTGCTCAGCGCAGGATCGGGTGTGAGAGGCACTGACTCCCGAACCTCCACACTCACCACACGGGGCCTTCTCTAGCCCCGATCGAAGGGGCAGTTTAAGGAAAACCATCAGGCAAAAGCTCTAAGGTCTTTAACCGCGGAGAGGGGCAGAAGCGGGTTTTCGGTGGCTCGTATGGAGAAGAGTCGCAGCAGGTCTGCTGGGAGGTGCCATGTGGCTGGACGGACGGGCAGACGGCAGAAGCCCCCAAGGTGTCCCTGACTCTCCCCCCCCGGGAATCGCAGCGCCTGCCTGGCGTCCGTCCACACCTGTCTCCTGGCGGCGCCGAGGGCCGGCGATTCATCGTCCCTCCCCTGGGCCAAGGCTGCGGGAGGCAGGCGCGGCGACATCTTGATTATCCACCAGCCATCCATCATCGCGCGAGGCCAGTGAAGGCGAGTCCCCTCTGAGCCAAGCCGGGCAGCGAGGACAGCTGAGGGGGGGTGGGGGCGGGAGGAGTAAGGAGGGGGACGAGTCTGCCCAGGCCCTGGCTGGGGACAGCAGAGGATGTCTCCCACCCAGCCCGCCCCGTCCCCAAGACATGAGGCCCCGGGCAGAGAGAGGGGGGATCGCAGCCCTGTGGCCACCAAGCAGGGGCGGAGTGGCTGGGCCGGGACGTTGGGGTGTGCGCCTTGTAGAGGTGTTGCTTCTGTACTCTCTTCCCAGGAAGCCAGCCCTCCTCCTCCTCTTCCTCCTCCTCTTCCTCCTCCTCCTCCTCCTCTTCCTGTACCTCCTCTCCCCTCCTGTCCTGGCATCCACAGCCCGCACCGGGGTGGGGGTGGGACCCGGGGTGAGCACACGGCAGAGTCCCCGGCAGCTCGGTGACAGGAGCCCCCGACGCCGCCCGCCCCACGTGGCAGGCGATGGATGAGACCGAGCACTCAAGACACATCCATCACCCCGCGCCCCTCAGGGGCCCAGGCAGGACGGAAATGACTTCTGTCAGCTCCACGGCAGCCCGCTGCCCCGGCAGCTCTGAGCTGTTTATTAGAAAAAGAAAGAGCGAGAAAGCGGTCTCGCCGGGTGTGAGGGGGGCGATGGCGAGGCAGCGGTGTTGACAGACACGCTTTGCGGTGATCAGGAAGGAGCCTTCAGCTCCCTTCCCAGGCGTGTCCGGCCGTGAGGGCGATGGACACTGGCCGCCACGATGGCGCAGGCGGCAGCCCTCGCAGGCTCCAGGAGGCAAGCGGTCACCTGCCCGCCGTCCCCTCTCGGTCCCCGTGGGAACCTCCATAGAGGCGTTCGCGGAGCCCAGGGCTGGGCGAGGCTCAGGGCGTGGAGATTAGTGGCAGAAGTAACGATCGCCATGGACTTAATCATGAAGAGTCATTAATTGTCGCCAATTAATTATTCATTGGTTGAGGGGCCATCATTTGAGGGGCTAGGTCCCGGGTGGCAATGGTGACATGAGACTTTGGTGGGCAAGGGATCTTCCTCGAGGTCTCGGCCAGAATCCCAGCGCCTTTCTGTGTGGAGAGCTGGCTCCCGTGTGCAGCTCGAGCAGCAAGGGCAGAGGGTGGCCAGAAACCGGCCTGCACTTCGCCCCCAGCCTCCTCCAGTCCCTGCCCCAGCGCCGTCTGCCTGCCCGAACCCTGACAGTCAGCACCCCTTTGCTTTCTATAAATGACAACTCTGCAGCTGGGCAGAGTGGCGCTGTTTGTCCTAGAGCGGTGGTTCTCAACCTTCCTAAGGCTGCGACCCTTGCATACAGATCCTCATGTGGTGGTGACCCCCAACCATGAAACTTTGCTACTGTGATGCATCGTGATGTAAATATCTGCATTTTCCGATGGTCTTAGCCGACCCCTGTGAAAGGGTCATTTGACTCCCAAAGGGGTCGCGACCCACAGGTTGAGAACCACTGTCCTAGAGGAAGGACCAGTAGGTTTTTTTTATTAAAGGGATGGTTGGCAGACTGCAGTCTCGCTACTTTCAGCAAGAAAGATCCTTATCTTCTAGTCCAGGCTCCTCCTTTTCAGAAGGAAAGTGACGTGGGCGCGGCTGCTGCAAACCGACTCTGCAGGGACACCAGGCCTGGTGTCACTCCAGAATAGAAGCCGTCTGTCCCCTGGCGCTGGGCTTGGTTTTATGCAAATCGCTCCCTTTCAGGGGACCAGTCTTTTCCCCCCAACCCCCCGACCAGGACCAATCCAGGTGTCACAGAGCACCCCCCTGAGGTGCACACTCGGGTCACTGACTTCCCGAAGCCCTGCTGGTGGGCCTGTCTCCCGGGCTTGTCCCCGAATAAACAGCTGGCCTCCCCTGAGGGTCTCCCCGTGTCTCCCAGCAGCGCAGGTTCTGTGACACCGCGGCCCATCCTGTCAGAGAGGACGCCTCATAAATCTAAGTCACTCGCCCTGCCTGCGTGTTAATCTCCTCGCACGCACTTAGCTGGGTTTAATTATAGACAGAAATTGCATTTCAGAGAGCTCCGAGAAATCATCTTACCTGGCTTGGGTTTGCGCATTAAATCACGCGGTTCATTTGAGAATGCGGCGGGGATGGCATTTCCCAAGAAAAACAACGTTCGCGCCCGGGCTTAGTGGCTCCCGAGCCGCCTGCGCACACGGTGCGACTTGCCCGATCCCCACCAACTGTGTGTCTTTCTTTCTCGTTGGCACAGGACCCACGAGGAGGCGGGCGATGCTGAACGCATCCGGCGGGTGTCAGCCCCGAGCGGAGCCCAGGATGCCGCCAGCAAGACCCTGGGGGACAAGCCCCTCTCCCCTCTTTCCCCCCTCTCCCTCCGGCATCACAAGTACGGCCACGTGGGGGACGGTGATGACCAGAGGAAGCCCCCTGAGAGATGGGGAGCCCTGTCTTCCTCCCCGACTTCTCGGGGACCGGACACGTCCCTGGGGGGCAGGGAGAAGCTGCCCAGCCCGTCGGCCGCCCTGTCGGAGTTCGTGGGCGGGCTCCGGAGGCAGAGGGCGCAGAGGGGCCCGGGCGCAGGGCTGGGCCTGGGGGACTGGCCCACCCTCCCCATCTACCAGACCACCGGGGCGTCCGCACTGCGCAGGGCTACTAGGGCCGGCAGCGATGAGGGCCACCTCTCGCTGAGGTCCCCGCTGGAGACGGAGGACGGCACCGAGCCCTCCGCGGGTCTCCTGCGCTCCACCAGCCTCAAGTGCCTCCCCTCCCAGGGCCGGGAGGGCACCTCGCCGCTCCCCCAGGGCCGCAAGACCCGGTTCAGTTCCTGCGAGTCGCTCTTAGAATCGGGGCCCGGCTTGGGGAGAAAGCCGAGCTCCCCCTCCGCACCCCGGGACACGCTCCTGTCGCCCACCCTGCGTCCCCGGAGGCGCTGCCTGGAGTCTTCCCTGGACGACGGGGGCTGCCCGGAGCTGGGGAAGGAGCCGCTCGTCTTCCAGAACCGCCAGTTCGCCCACCTCATCGGGGGGGACCCTCCGGACAGCGACCCGTTCAGCTGGAAGCTCCCCAGTCTCAACTACGAGCGCAGGGCCAAGGTGGACTTTGACGACTTCCTCCCGGCCATCCGGAAGCCTGAGGCCTCGAGGCCCCTGGCCGGGGCCGCCAAGGATGGGCCGGACGGCTCCCGCCACCCCAGCGTCCACTTTGAGACGGAAGAGGCCGACCGGACCTTTCTCTCGGGGATGAAGACCATTTTGAAAAAGAGCCCCGAGTCCAAGGAGGACCCCGGGCACCTCTCCGACTCGTCCTCTTCCTCCAGCTCCATCGTGTCCTTCAAAAGCGCCGACAGCATCAAGAGTCGACCCAGGGTCCCGCGGCCCAAGGGAGAGGATGGAGAGCCAGCAGCGCCTCCGGGCACCGGAGAGCCGGGGACGGCGAGGCAGGACGAGGACGTGGCGAGCATCATGAAGAAGTACCTGCCGAAGTAGGAACCGGCTCAGGTAAAGGAACGGGGGGGTCGTCTTTGGGGGGGGGAGGGGGTAAGACGAGATCGTCACCAGGGCCCGCCAGCCCAGAGCTGGGGTGGGGCACGCCCGGTCCACGGGCCATAGAAGGCCCGAGAAACCGTTTGGTCCGGTCTGGCCTTGCCGAGGTACGAGGGGTGAGAAATTAACCGTTTGGCTAAAAATCGCAGGCTGATTGTTCAGCTGGTAATGTTGTCATACATATCCAAACGGCAGACAAAAGGTTCCCCACCCCTGGCCTAGACGAAATGTGTTGCTGCTGCTTTGAATGCTGAGACTGATTTCTCCCGAGGATGAGGTTTGTCGAGGTGTTCGCTCATCAGAAAGCCTCTGCCAGCTGCCACCTGTTTCTTTGCTCTTTAAAATGCAGGCACATCGGGAAAGCAAGAGGGTCCCAGGGGACAAGGCTAGAGAAGGTTCTAGCTTGGTCTGGCCTTTTAAAGCCCCTCTCCCCTCCCCCCGTCTTGCTTATTTCCAGTGCTCCGTTCACCCCGAAGCCAGAGGCGCTGGGATGACTCTCTGCTCCCCATCACGGTGGAGTCATGGTGGTAGGGTCAGGCCAGGGCGGAGGAGGCCTTGAGTCTAATCTGGAGTCCATCTCCTGCATTAAGTGTCCGGAGGGAAACTTTGGCTCAAGGGAAAGGAGGAGGGGACGCGTGCAACTGTCACAGAGCAGCGGTGCACCTGACCACCCGCCTGCTCTCCTCCCCGCCCTGCCCTGGCTCTCGTCTGCAGAGGCAGGAGGAGGCACTGACGTGGATAATGGCTTCCTTGTGTTGAGCGTGTTTATATACATCAGGCGATCGCTTAGGACTCACAATAACCCCAGGAGGTGGCCGCTAGTGTTTATTACCGTTTTACAGGCTGACAGACTGAGACCCAAAGAGGTTAAGCCCCTGGTCCCAACTCACGCAGGCAGAGCTGGGATTGGAAACCTCCAGAATCCCAGCATCTAATGCTAGTCCATATCCTAGGCATCTTCTTGCGTCAACTCAGCCATACTGATGGAGCTGGGTCTTGAGGGAGGAGGCTGCCTCCATTGCCCTCAGAAAGGAGGTGGATGTTACCATCGCATACCAAAAGGGGTGTTGGGCCCGGCTGGTGTGGCTCCGTGGTTGAGTGTCAACCTATGAAACAGAAGGTCACGGTTCAATGTCCAGTCAGGGCATGTGCCTGGGTTATGGGCTTGATCCCCAGTAGGGGGTTTGTAGGAGGCGGCTGATCAGTGATTTTCTCTGATCACTGATGTTTCTCTCTCTCCCTCTCCCTTTCTCTCTGAAATTCATTTTAAAATATTTTTAAAATTAAAAACAAAATTTAAAAGGAGTGTTAGAACTCTTGGGCTCCAGCCTCAATGTTGAACAAAAGAGGGAGACCTCAGATCAAGGTTCCCCCCCCCCCCGTGGGTCTGCCAGCCACCCTGCCTCCCAGTTCAGGGATCTCCGCCCAGAGGCAGGGCTGGCCCTCCACAGGGCGCTGTCACACCTGAGCATCGCTCTTCCTGGCCGCCAGCTGAACTGCAGATCCGATGGGCGTCAGCGGAGGAGGAGGGAGAAACTCCCTCCGGGTTCAGGCAGCATAGAAACCCACAGACCCATGATCATCGGCCACGGCCACATTCATCTCCGTTTATCAAACCTCAGCGGCCAGGCCGCTCCAGGCTCAGGCTCAGCCCCCCTCCCCCGGGCGTCCCGGACCAGAAGGAGCCGCGCACCCCGCCCTCCCTCCGCTGCCTGAGACCTGCTGCTTTGCGAGGCACCGGCAGCCCATCAAAAAGCCATTTGCCCCTTCCGTGGAGATGGTCTCGGATGTTTCAGAGCAAATTAATTTGACTTTACATGGCCTTCTCTCTGCTCTCAATTACCGAGGAGAGATCTGATCCTCATTTACATTATGGTGCTCTCGGGGACACGGAACGCCGTTTCAAAGGCCACGGAAAGGGCACGCGTCCATAAGGGGGAGCAGCCCTTGGCAGGAGTCGACGCAGAGCATCTTGTCTCTGCCATTTCTCCTTAAACTCAAGCTCCCTTCCCCCGCCCGGCCCTGCTTCGCTGCGAGGACAGAGCACCCGCCTAAAACGTCCTTCTGCCGGGACTTCCGGGGTGGAGTCTGGGACCACACGTTCCCCGGGATGCGAGCATGTTATGGGATTTGGAACCAACCAAAGGAGCTTGGTTCTTCCCGGCACTGGCCTGGGGACCGGGGACCAGCCAGGTGCCCCTGCTGAGCATCCGCTGGAAAACAGAGATGATAGCGCCAGCCACGATGGTGGGGAGGGGGGGACAGGTGAGGGCATGTACTGGGGGTAGGGAAGGCCGGGGAGAGGTCATTAGGGAAAGGGAAAAAAAAGGAGACATATGTACTACTATTTGTAATATTTTAAACAATAAATAAATAAACAAATAAATAAATAAATAAAATAATAATAATACCAGCCACGAAAAGTAACACTGTGAGAATGCGAGGGATCCCCAGGACAGAGCCCGGCCCCCCGTGGCTGCCCTAAAGGTCAGGTCGCCCTGCCCCAGGAAATTGGGGTCCCCCAGAAACCCTGCCCCTGTCTCCCACCGCTTGTTTCCCCATCCCCATCCACAACATTTCTGCGGGAATGCCTCCTGGGAAAATGCCCCCCCCCCCTTCTCGCTCTCCTCCCCAAGACTCAGTTCCCCGGTCCCACGGATGCGCTCTGACCTACGTTTGTTTCCAGCCTCCTGAGACGCACTGCCCTCGAGGACCTTGAAGACGACTTCCGACTCCGCAGAGCGAGACCGGCCCGGCCTCCCCGGGGGGCTCTCAGTCACACCCCCGAGAGCACGGCCGCCCTCAAGAGGAGAGAGGGTCCAGCAGAGGCCCGTCCCGCGGAGCACGGGGCTCTCCGTGTGCTCGGTCTGCACAGAATAAAGCGCTGGCTCCCTGGCCTCTGTGTCTTCGCTCTGTTCTCTGATCCTGTTCCCCGACTCCAGAGAGTTGATGGGCCGCGGCTGAGGGTAGAAGGGCCCCGAGGAATGGAACTAACCCAGACTCTTGGTAGCTTTCAGTGACATGCTGCTACTTCTCTCTGTATATGTCTGCATGCAATGGCCTTGCTCCTGCTCGTCATTTGCCTAGGTTCTGCGCAAGTGTCACCTCCTCCAGGAAGTCTTCCCTGATGGGTCAAACTGAAATAACCTTTCCGTTCTCCCTTAATTCCCATACATACCTCTACCATATTCCCCAGGTCTGCTTTTTTTCCATAATGTGTGCAGATGTGTGGGCAAGCATCTAAAAAATTTTGACGGATGAATGAAGGAAGGAACCAATGAACAAAATAATAGGCCTACACATACTGAATGCATGTGACACACTAACAGATATGCATGCCTCTGCACGTCTGTCTGTATCACATCCAAGAATGTGTGACTGTCTCCCAGTCTCCCATGCAACTGACATACGGTACACGGACCTACCCCACACAAGCAATACGCCCATGTACGTAAACTCCTCTTGCATAGGCACGTGAAGACATGGATACCTGTTTCTTTAAACATCCTTGAAGAATTAGTAACGAGAACAAGTTGGCTGGCTATTGACCACAGACGACGCTCTAACCACTGTGCTAAGCATTCAACACCGCTCGCCGCAACTTGACAAAAGGTCCTGAGAGATCAGTGTACGCATTCCCTGTTTTCAAAGGCGGGACTAGCGTACACCCACATTGGGGTAGCCAGTGCTACCTCTCCCCACATTCCCACTGGCACAATCTCCAATGCCCTGCTCCACCCCACCCCCAAAGGGGCCTATGGTCCCTAGGAGGCCTCTGGTGTAACCAATCACCCCCACCCCCCACCCCCAGGAGAGAGAAGCCCTGTTTGGATCAGGGTGTATTGGTTTGCTGGGGCTGCGGGAACAGAGGACCACCACTGGGGTGACAGCCCTGGATGGTGACAGTCTGAATCCTTCTCCTGCAGCCTCTACCCTCAAAGCATGAATTTAAAGAGGGCTCAAGACCGAAACCGGTTTGGCTCAGTGGATAGAGCATCGGCCTGCGGACTGAAGAGTCCCAGTGTTCGATTCCGGTCAAGGGCATGTACGTTGGTTGCGGGCAAATCCCCAGTAGGGGGCGTGCAGGAGGCGGCTGATCGATGTGTGTCTCTCTCATGGATGTTTCTAGCTTTCTATCCTTCTCCCTTCCTCTCTGTGAAAGATCAATAAAATATATTTTTAAAAAATAAATAAATAGGGCTCACGGCCCTCCCTAGTCAGCTCTCTCCTGCCTCCCCCAAGCAACCACTGTCCTGATTGGTGTCCCGGTAGGTTAGCTTTGCCTGTCTTAGAATGTCTCATAAAGGAAGATCAGACAAAATGTACTTCTCAGAGTGTGTGCGGACCTCTTTCACTCAGCAAAGCGCTTTTGAGATCCATCTGTTCTCGATGACTCGGGATTTCCTGGTCCTTTTTCCTGAGTAACAGTTCACCGTTCCGACAGACCTCGGTCTCTTGTATCTGTTTTCCCGTTAGGTGACTCCTGAGGCCGTTTCATTCCAGCTGCTGTAAAAAGACCTGCTGTGACCATCTGCACCCAGCGCTTTTTACGGGTGTTATTTTCCTTCCTCGGGGATGCGTACCTAGCAGTGGATCCCCGCCGGGTCAGAGGGCAAATGTCTGCTTGACTTCCTGGGGAGCTGCCAAGCTGTGTTCCAAAGCGGTGGCCGTGCCATCTCTTCTTCCCACCGGCCGCGGAGGAGGGCCCGGTGCTGTGGCTCTTTTCATTAGAACCGTTCCGGTGGGCGGGTGGCCGTCTCTCCTTGCGATTTTAACCCACGTTCTCTAACGACTGATGATGTTGAGAACGTTTTTCCTGTGTTTATTGACCACTGGCATCTATTCTTGTGTGTCAGAGTTATTTTTGTTGAATGACTCGTCTTTTCTGTTACCAAGGACAGATGCGTTTTTGTGCGCTGGATGCAGGCCCTTTGTCAGATGTGTGTTTTGCCAAAAATTTTTTCCAGCTGTGGCTGGCCCGTTTATTTTCTGACAGCTATCTTTTGATGGGCAGGTGCTTTTATTTTTCCTGAAACTCAGTGTCTTGTGTCCTCCCTTCCCCTTCTTTTGGGCATTCCTGTTTTTTAAACCCGTTTGAAGAAACGGCTGTCCTCCCCAAAGGTCATCAAGGTATTCTCCTACCTTTTTCTTCTAGTAGCTTTTGGTTTTAGCTCTTACATTTACGACTGTCTTTGCTCAGAATATGCCAGGAATGTGCCAAGGGCTCTCAACAGGGAGTCTCTTCTTTAATTCTCCTTAACTTTTTAATGTAAGGTATTTTTATTGATTTCAGAGACAAAAAGGAGAAGGAGAGAAAGAAATATCAATGAAGAGAGAGAGAATTATTGATTGACTGCCTCCTGCATGCTCCCTACTGGGAATTGAGCCCACAACCCGGGCATGTGCTCTGACCAGGAATGGAACTATGACCTTTTGGTTCATAGGTCGATGCTCAGCCACTGAGCCATGCCAGCTAAGCTCCTTGGTTTCGATTTGAAGTAAGTGCAAACACCATCTCCATGTTCATTTGCGTCTTTTAGGACATTCTTCTCATGTATTCACTTGTTGGTTTTGCAAATACTTGTCTAAGGTGATCTTTGGAGCCAGATGGACCTGCCCTCCCCACCCTCCCATCCCCCATGTCTGCATTTGACCTGCCTGTGGAAAACTCAGCCCCCACCCAGAGACAATCCAGGGGACAAGGGAGACAGTGACGATGACCAGGAAGGATATCACCGAGGAATTGCTTGGGGGAAGCCGAGTGAGATGCAAATATTCAAGCACTCAGAGAGAGACAGGAAGGGGTGGGAACGCCTGGGCAGAGGCCCCAGGCTGGCGTGCCTCTGGCTGGGATGGTTGAGCAGGAAGAAGCTGGAGACCCCAGTGCAGACCAGACAGCTGCTAAAGGGTGGAGGAGGCCTGATGGGGCCGGGTGGGAGCTCAGATCACGAGCCACATCTGATAAAGCCCAGCCAATCCAAAAAGGGGCTCCGGGGCCGAAACCAGTTTGGCTCAGTGGATAGAACATCTGTCTTTGGACTGAAAGGTCCCAGGTTCGATTCCGGTCAAGGGCATGTACCTTGGTTGCAGACACATCCCCAGTAGGGGGGTGCAGAAGGCAGCTGATCAGTGTCTCTCACGTGGATGTTTCTAACTCTCTATCCCTCTCCTTTCCTCTCTCTGAAAAATCAATAAAATATATTTTTTAAAAGTGGGGGAGGGATGGCCTCCGGGGCACCGCGTTCCCTCTGCCCCAGCCCAGCCTCTGGTAGCCTGCTGGGTTAGGGCCTCGCCCGGGGGTGGCCCTCCACGCAATGGGCCTGGGTTTGAACGCGGAGGGAGATCCTCAGGTTCCCCTCAGACATGCTCTCCTCTCAGACGCTAAAGAGACTCCCTCTGGTCACGCCGTGCCTCGCTCCCTGTGTCTTTTCTTCCTGGCCCAGGTCACAGTTGGACTTTAATTACTGTCCGCCTGTGCACTGTCTGCCTCACCCCTGAGGCAGGACAGCCCATGAAGACAGCAGATCTGGGCACGAGGCAGGAACTCCACATAGAATGGTTAGATGAACACCCTGGAAAGACTTGGGGCTCCGTCTGAAAGGCCGCCTACACTCCAGGCCCCTGAGGTAAACGCAGAGTGGATCCCAGGTTATAAAGGGGGTGCGCTTTCCTGAACAGCCCCTCCAAAGCCGCAGGCCTCCTGTGCCATGTACCTAAGCAGCAGAGGCGCAGTCAATTCGTTCACAAGGAGATCGTGGTGCTAATGCCTCTCGTAAACTTTAAAGGCTCCGCAAATCGGAAGTGACGGCTATTTTGCAAGCGCAATATGCCCCTGGCCAGCCGAAACCGGTTTGGCTCAGTGGATAGAGCTTCCGTCTGTGGATTGAGGGGGTCCCAGGTTCGATTCCGGTCAAGGGCATGTATCCTGGTTGCAGGCACATCCCCAGTAGGGGGTGTGCAGGAGGCGGCTGATCGATGTCTCGCATCAATGTTTCTAGCTCTCTATCCCTCTCCCTTCCGCTCTGTAAAAAATCAATAAAATATATTTTAAGAAAATATGCTCCCGGCCAAACATGACCAAGGTTCCATGAAGGCCCAGCCGTGTCCCTCTTGTGCAGCGCCGAATCCCCGCGGCCCAGCACAGCAGCCACAGAGGCAGACGTGTGGGGTAAAGGGATGGGATGATGGGGTGCAGAAATGGATAACCACAGGGCTGGGGTGCCAGGGGCCTGGGTGTGTGTGCTGACCACACCTCCGGGGGCCCGGGGCAAGTCACATCACCTGTCAGAGCTTCTGTTTCCTCCTCTTCCCTCATCACGTAGCATCTGCCCCTCTGGAAGCTGCCCTGAGTGTTGAGTGGGAAATGTGTGGTCAGTGCTAGGCAAAGTGCTGGGCATACAACAAGTGCAAAATAACGGCACACCCCCTGGGGGATGGCAAAGCCAAAAAATCCAGATTGAATCTAGATGTCCCTCAACTGGTGGCGTGTTTATGTCCTGATGACCCCGTCGTGTTAAAAATACCGTAAATCAGAAATGCATTTAATGCACTTGCCCGGCTTGTCCATCTCAGCCTACAGCATGCGGAGAACACTGACGTGAGCGAGCCCACGGTCGGGCAGAATCATCTTCTAAAGCAAAGCTCGTTTTAAAATAAACAGTTAAATATCTCATGCAATTTATTCCGCGAGTCCCTCTCGCCCCATCGTCGAGTCAAAAACCCATCAGTCGAACAATCGCGAGTCGGGGATGGGAGTTTCTAAATTTAAAGTGCAGCTGGGCTTGCAGCGCGCTTCTGAGTCGATGCTTAAATTGATTTCAATTCTTATAAGAAACGGCCTCAGAAAAAGCACTCTGTTTATCTCTGATGGGAAATCAGATGATAAAACAAATGAACGGGAGTGAACAGCGCTCAGCGGGCAGCGGCAGAGGGAACTGGTGGGCTGGCATCAGAGGCACATCCACCGCATAAACACGGGCTGGCAGTGGGCACGGGGGCACTTACCTGGGGCCGGGGACGGGCTCGCAGATACACCTGAGGCAACCCACAAGCCACCTCGAGGAGGTGGGGCAGGCTCCCGGGCCCAGTCAGAAACCCGGGCGTTACTCGGGGCAGAACAGCGTCCTCAGAGGTTTGGGTGAATGGCGTGTGGACGGGCCTGTTCTCGGGGCTGGCAGGGCGGGGCCGGCCCAGAGGAGCCATTCAAGGGTTTCTTCAGCAGCCACTTACTCCGCGGTGTTGGGTGGACGGGTGATGAGGAAGAGAGTAACGGACCTTTAAGAATGGATGGGGGCGCCCAGCCGACATGGCTCAGGGGTTGAGTGTCCATCTGTGAACCAGGAGGTCACTGTTCGATTCAGGTCAGGGCACATGCCCAGGTTCTGGGCTCAATCCCCAGTAGGGGGCGTGCAAGAGGCCCCCGGTTGATGATTCTCTCTCATCCTTGTAGTTTCTCCCTCTCCCTTCCTCTCTGAAATCAATTTAAAAAATATTTTTTTAAAATGAGGATTATTAGCCAAAACCGGTTTGGCTCAGTGGATAGAGCGTCAGCCTGCGGGCTGAAAGGTCCCAAGTTTGATTCCGGTCAAGGGCATGTATCCTGGTTGCGGGCACATCCCCAGTAGGGGGCGTGCAGGAGACGGCTGATTGATGTTTCTCTCATCGATGTTTCTAGCTCTCTATCCCTCTCCCTTCCTCTCTGTGAAAAATCAATAAAATATATTTTTTAAAAATGAGGATTATTAAAAGGCGGTGATGTCTCACTATTTCTGAGTTTCCTAGACAGGGAACCATGGTAGGAATGAGAAGCAGAAGAACAACACAGTGCTGCCATTTTCCTGTTGTTAGCGAGTTTCTCAACCTTGTATGCCTTTCTTTGTACAGTGAGGATCATAATAATTCTTGCTTGCTTGCGTATTTTGCAGGACTTAAGTGTTAAGACAGTGTCGGGTGCAGAGGAGAGGCCCAGTGGATATTAGATATCATTGTTGGTGATAGGAGGCCTCCGAAGGCCCAGCTGCTCATGGGCCCCATGTAGGGCCTGAGGTTGGGTGAGGTTGAGTAGAGAAGTTGCTGGAAAGAGATGTAAACTGTGGCGAGGGGAGAGGAATTGAAAGTGAACCTGGATCGCTGCTAAGTCCAAGGGCAGGAATGGTTCTGAGAGAGGGAGGCGAGGCGGGGAGGTCAAGGAACAGAAAGAGAGTTCTGAATGGGTGGGGTTAACACGGCTAGAACACAGACCAGAGCCGAAAGACAACCAGGTATGGAGCATCTACTCTATTCCAGATGCATGCTGGGTATTCTCTGCCTAAGATCTCCCTTAATTCTCACAATCAAGCAAGATCTCGATGCAGATAAACATAACCAATGAACATAGACACTGGGGGGGTTGGGGTCTGCCTGGGAGGGAGGGGGGGACAATGGGGAGATATGTATAAAAAATTAATTTAAAAAAATAATTAAAAAAAAAAAGATCTCGATGCAGGCCGTCCTCGGGTTAAATTGGATTTGATGTACGTCATTTCATGATTACGTCGTCATCTCCCATTTATTTATTTTTTTTTTTAAAGAGAGTTCCGTCATTTCGACGTATGTACATGTGTGCTTTATGTTTTTTATTATTTATTTACCACAAGTAAAGGTCAGGAATTATGTTTCTTTAGAATTTTATTTTTACTGTTTCACTTCATTACTGGGGAGTGTGCTCCAGGTGAGTTATGTAGGTGCTTATGTGGGTGGGTTCCAACAAACGCCATAGAAACGGATCTCCAGCATAACCCAAGGCCCTAGTGTAATGGTTCCTTCTTCATAGTGAGAAACTGAGGTCTGAGAGATGAAATGCTGTGCAGAGTCCCAGAGCTAATGGGCTTTGGTGCTGGGTCTGTCTCCAATGAGTACAATTTTCTTTTCTTTTTAAAATAGATTTGTATTGGTTTCAGAAGAAGCACGAGGGAGCGATAAAAACAGCAACGATGAGAAGCATTCATCGGCTGCCTCGTGCACGCCCCCTGCTGGGGATGGATCCTGCAGCCCAGACATGTGCCCTTTCCGGGCATTGAACTGCGACCTCCCGGTTCATAGGTGGATGCTCCACCACTGAGCCACACGGGCCGGGCTGCAATTTTCTTCCTTAAAAAAAAAAAAAAAAGTCCATTATAAAGTAAGACCTGCCCCACAATGCAATGTTTCCTTTCTACCTCTTTCCCGGTCTCATTCCCCTAGGGAGCGTGCAAGAGGGGTGCATAGGGGTGAGTCGCCCCCAATGATTTATTCTTAACCTTCTCTGAGATAGTGTTTAGGCCTGGTCAATCAGAAGTGTGAAACACACACCTTCTATTTATTTAGTTTTTTATATTTTATTGATTTTTTTACACCTTTTATATAAATCCATTTTTAATAACACAAATGCCCTTTACCCTCGCACTTAAAGAGATATTCCTGTGTCGGCACAAAGAGCACACAGAATGTGCCCCTCATGCCTGAGCCTATTCTATCGCAATTTTTCAGCCGTCCTCCTCAGTGAGCGTTTAGATGCTTTCCATTGGTTTTTCTTTCTTCTTCCGCATCGTGGTGATGAATAGCCTGGCTCATATCTCTGGATAGATGTTTGAGGTCGTTCATAGGATAAATTCCTAGAGGTTAAATCAAAAGATTGAGTGCGTTTTTGTGTGTATTTGGGTAGATATTACTGAACTCAAGAACTGGTGTGGTTTTCCACCATTTCAGGCGGGGGGGTGTCCTCCCAGCCTCTCCCTCCTCCCCCCCGCCCCGTTCCCGCCTGCCCTGTGTTGGCTGTGCTGGAGGTTGGCTTGCTGGTGTTAAGGACATGGATTTGGGAGCTAGAAATCCTTCCTCCTTGGGTTGCAAGCTGCTCTGAGATGCTTTGATAGTTTCCCACCTTATCTTCTTGTAGAAATAAGAAAGGTTATCTCAATTTATCGCGCCGGCTATCGAGGACAGGGCCGGCAGCACACCGATTCATTGTTTATGTCGTGTTCTCCGTGGCGGGGCTGCCGTTTTACCCGGGAAAGCGGGACCAATGGATGTATATTATCATCGCTCCCCTCCCTGACCCAGAAAAGCTTTGCCATTGTTTGCTCCGCATCTCCCCGCTCCTTCCTCTGCCCCCACAAAGCATGTTTTATGCAGAAGGAAGAACTCAGTAGGGGGAGAACCAAGAGATGGGGTTGGGAGATTTATTTAGAAAGAAAAGGTGAACAAAAGAGGAAAGAAAAGAGAGGAGGTAATGCTGGCAGCGTGGGGGCCAAGTTTGCGACGAAGAATGGAGAATCGTGGGGCCGTTAGGCTAGGAATCGCTTGGGGACAAGTCCTGGATGGAAGAGAAGGTGAGGAGCGGGGCTTTAAAGCTGGTCTGTAATTTACAAAGTGGGCGTCTCTTTGAGAGAGAGAGAGAGAGAGAGAGAGAGAGAGAGAGAGATGTGTGTAAACACTGGAATTGCTTTTTTTACACCTTGGATTGCTAGATGAGATGGGGGGAAGGGAGGGAGATGGGACCTTTGATGCTCATGGGGTTTAATTCTACACCAATAACGCCTTCCACGATATCTCATTCGTATTCCAGTGGGGGCCTCGGGAAATCCATATTCCTTCGGCACCCAAGAATCCCACCTCCACCAACAACAGCCGGGGACCCAGAGGGCTCCCCACCGATGTCAGTGTCCTGGGGTGAGCATCTTATTAGTGTTCAGGCAAGGGGTGGCTTCCTTTGCACAAGATGCCTTTCAACCTCTTGGGAATGAACCCCAAGTTCATGCTCACCCCACATTTTCCTGGAGAGCTGTAGCATGTTCCTGGGAGGGAAAGTGACACATGGGTTCTTAAGAAGCCATAAGGGAGACAGGAGCAGGCCTGCACCTGGGGGTGCAGCGGCCTGGAGGCCAGGAAGCTGCAGCCGCTGCTCAGAAAGGGCGCAAAGGTGCAGAGAGATGAGGTCACAGAATGTGACAGGGACTGGCTCTTGAGGGATGTGAATGTCAGGTGGAGGGAACTGGTTTGATAATAAAGCCTTTGAAGGGTTGGGAATGGAATCGCCTTCCAGGAAAATCAGTCTGGCTGCCAGGGGCATGATGCAGTGGAGAAGGGGCTGAGGACAGCAGGGAGGGGTGTGGCGGCCCAGGTGAGAGGTGACGGGGGTGAACTCAGGAGCTCATACAAACACCTTAAGTAAGGGCTGTCAGGTGGTGGGGAGTGGGCCTAAGCTATTAGTCGGACGTCCCCTGAGGGCTCCCAGACCACAAGAGGGTGCAGGCCGGGCTGAGGGAAACTCCCTCCACCATCAAGTGCAGAATTTCGTGCACCGGGCCTCTAATAATATATAAAGTGCATTGCAGCCACGTTGACTTTTGAGCATCAGCTACGTGCCAGGAGCCAGGCTCCCTGTTGATTGCTGACGAGGGCGGGTGATCCCCTGTCTCCTTAGAGCAGTGGTTCTCAACCTTCCTAAGGCTGCGACCCTTGCATACAGTTCCTCATGGGGTGGTGACCCCCAACCGTGAAATTTTGCTACTGTTATGCATCATGATGTGAATATCTGCATTTCCCGATGGCCTTAGGCGACCCCAAAAGGGGTCGCGACCCACAGGTTGAGAACCGTTGCCTTAGAGCCTGTAGGCTCTCCATACCCAGCTGACAGCCTTGACCTGCTTCCATGTAGACTGCATACCAGGAGCTCTTGCTGATGCTCTGTGACCTCAGTGGAAGGCTGAGAGGTCAGCCCAGCACGAAGGTCATTCGGGGATGGGACAGACAGCTGCTCCGCCCACCCGTGCCAGCCCTTAGTTACCGAGTACCACTGCGCGGCCTAACAGCCCTCCGTTGCTCCTTGGAGAGAAGCTAGCTTACATCACTGGGTGTGTGTGCTTTTGTTGTGGTTGTTGGTAAGTGGGTTTTTCTTGTAACCTCATTATCTCGTTATATTCTGTTTACCAGCGTTGGGGAGAGCCACATTCCGGTCTAGGTTGGGGTCTTGGTGACCTAGATCTTTAAAGCTCGGTGAGCGTCTCATCCTCCGAGAGTCCGGTTGCTACGGAGACCATTGTCCTATTAGCTCTGTAAACACGGAGAGGCTTGATGATGCCCGGGAGAGGCGAGGCTTTCTCTTTTGAGGAAGGAAACCCTCTCCCTTCCGACTGGAGGAGGAGAGACATCCCGGGGACCGGGGTTGGCGAAGCAGATCAAACCATTCCGCTCAACCCTCCGTCTTGCTGTCGGTCTCGAGGCTGGGAAGGAGGCGGGGGAGATGGGGAGGCCCTGTAGGCATTCTTCAGCTAATCAACAGCTCCAGATTCCCGACGGTACCTCTGAGAACCTGGTGCCTTACACAGGAGAGCCAGGGATTAAAAAAAAAAAAATGTACAGGAGAAAATAAAGAAAAACAACATCAGGAGAGTCCATTGAGGAGCAGGACACGCCTCTGGGGAGCTGGGTGAGGGAAGCAGGCTCCCGGTGAGGCGAGGGCTGGGCTGCCAGGCCAGATGGGAAAGGCATACAGCAGCCCGCACCCCCGCAGGACCTGATCCTGGGCCCAAGATGAGCTCCCTCTGTCTGCCTGGGAAAAGCAGAGCGAGGGCGTCCGTCTATTTTCCGATGGACAGCAGCCCTCGGTGAATAAAAGTGCCTTTGGCTGGGTGTGTCTCTGGCACGGAGTATTTATCGGAGGAGAGTAAAGCTGGACTGACCGGCTGCATAGACAGGACTCCGGGTGGGGGAGGTTTTCATTCTCTGCGCCGAGTTAGGCCAGGTGCACCCAAGTCTGAAACACCCACCCGCGGTCGGTGGAGGTTCTGCGTTCTGAGGTCAGTCTCGGCGGAGCTAACATGGAACAGAGGGACTCGGATTCTCCACCCGCTGTGGTTCATGGAATCATAAACCCCTGGGCTGTGGATGCTGAACTGAGGGACCATGAAGAGACCACCCATTTTGAGAAGAAAGGCAGGGAGCCAGATTGGGCCCATCCCCTGCTCAAGGTCAGAGGCCATAACCAGAAGCCACGCGGCCTCACTGCCAGCCTCCTCTGCCTCTCACGCCAGGAGGGCCGTGGGCTGATGTGACAGGTGTATTAACCCAAGGTCACGGCATCACGCCATCTCCCCTCCGTCGGAGCCACAGCAGTGCTGAGCTGCTGAATCAATGCCTGCCTCATTTTTTCCTCCACTTCCCTTGCCCTCGCAGCACTCGGCATCTCTTCTCCCAAGGACCTCAGCTCCTCCTCAGCCCTCCCATCCCTGCAACTCCCCGCTCCGGCCAATCCCTGCCGAGTGGGCCAGGGTGACGGACAGGCAGGGGGCGGGAAGGTGGCCAGCTCCCCGGGAAGACCCGGTGGCCTTTCGGTGACAGGCACACGCACACAGAGATCTGAACGGAGCGGCTCTGGCAAACGGCATCAATAGAAAACCACGGTGCCCGAGCGCTCCCGCGTCCATAATGAAGGCGCTTGCCTCTCCTAACAACACTTTAAGCCGGTAATTGGCCCGACAGGGGACGCGAACTGTACATTGAGTCACAGAACAGCACAGAGAAATCCCAGGATGTCCCACCTCCCGCCCCGAGGGCTGCTGCGTGCCCTGTGGAGACGTGTTCCTGGCATTCGGAATTAAAAAAATTTTAAAAAAAAGGGTTTTCAACGACAGCCACCCCCGGGTCCCGGCCTTTTCCCCACATCACAGGCCTCTTTGATGTGTGCCCCCAGCCCAGTCGCATTTTTTTGAAGGAGGCAGCCAGCCAGCTAAACGGCTCCAGTCACCTGAAAAAGGGAGGTTTGCCCACAGCGCGGCCACGGATCTATACCGCTAATGATCACTCTGCTCACGGGAGGCCTCTAAGAGACACCGGCCCATCCCACCTCCAGTAACAACAGTGTCAGTAATAGCGTGGCTCGTGGGAAGGGATTAAGCAAAAGAAAACAACAAAACAACACAAAAAAACAACAATAATAACCTCAGACACAGCAACAGAAAGGGGATTGCCAAAGGGAAAGGGGGTGGAGCGGGTAGAAGAGGGTAAAAAGGGGGTACATGGTGATGGAAGGAGACTTGACCTGGGGTGGGGAGCACACAATATATTAGACAGATGAAGTATAGGATTGAACACCTGAAACCTATATGATTTTATTAACCAACTAGAGGCCAGGTGCATGAAATTCGTGCACAGGGGCAGGGGTGCCCCTCAGCCCAGCCTGCACCCCTCTCCAGTCTGGGACCCCTCAAGGGATGTCCGACTGCCCATTTAGGCCCAGAGGGATTAGGCCTAAGCGGATCTTGGACATGCATTTCACAATCCAGGCTTGCTGACTCTCAATTGCTTGCCTGCTGCCTGCCTTCCTGATTGCCCCTGACCGCTTCTGCCTGCCAGCATGATCACCCCCTAACCACTCTCCTGCCAGCCTGATTGATGCCTAACTGTATCCCTGCCAGCCTGTTTGCCCCTAACTGCCCTCCCCTGCAGGTCTAGTCCCCCCCCCCCAACTGCTCTCCTGCAGGTTTGGGTCACCCCTAACTGCCCTCCCCTGCAGGCCTGGTCCCTCCCAACGTCCCTCCCCTTCTGGCCATCTTATGGTGGACATCTTGTGTCCACATGGGGGCAAGATCTTTGACCACGTGGGGCAGCCATCTTGTGTGTTGGAGTGATGGTCAATCTGCGTATTACTCTTTCATTAGCTAGGATAGAGGCCTGGTGCATGGGTGGGGGCCAGCTGGTTTGCCCTGAAGGGTGTCCCAAATTAGGAAGGGGGGTTCCCTTGGGGTGAGGGGCAGCCTGGGCACGAGGCCTGTGGTGGTTTGCAGGCCAGCCATGCCCCCCAGTGACCCAAGCGGAGGCCCTGGTATCTGGGATTTATTCATCTTCTACAATTGAAACTTCGTAGTGTGGAGCGGAGCCAAGCCTTCTGCTCCGTGGCAGCAGCCATCTTCTATCATTGAAACTGTAGCCTTGAGTGGGGAGGCCTGGGCCAGCCAGGGTGTGCTGGATTCTGTACTGGTCCGTGACCACTCTTGCCTTCCTCCCTCCTCACCCCCTCCAACACCCCCCAACCCCTAGTCTGTGCAGCAGAGCAGGGAAATGAAAAGAGGCTGATTCCTGTGAATGCGTCTGAAGCTCCTGGGTCAGATGGCTTCTGTCTGTGTCCAGCGTGACAATGGTAGGAGACTAGGAGGGAGGGAAAGGTCACACACACACACACACACACACACACACACACACACACACTGATCCTCTCCAGTAACAACTACGTCCCCTTCGGTGGCCTCAGCTTCTCCGGGGACCCCAGACCCTGGCCTCTGGTGACGCTGTCTCCCTGTCTTGTACGCCAGCCAGGAGGTGGCAGGGGCTTCCTGTGCGCTCTTTCCCTCTGGGAATCTCACCGCCTCCGAGCCACAGGGCTCTCTGTTGTCCTGGCTGAGTCCCGGGTTCGACCGGGAAGTCCCGTCAGGGCCTGTGCTCGGCGCTCCACCGTGACTGAGCCGTCAGAACTGGGAATGCTCAGTGGCTCTGTTCTGCCGGGTGCTGGCAGCAGCGGTTCTACCAGCTGAGGAGTCCTCGCTAGGACCCCCGTTTCCCCCTACCCACCCTGGCCCCCTCACCAGATGAGTGCCAATCTCAATGCTTCGGTGCTGCTGTCCTGCCCACGGTGAGGTGGGCTGCCTAAGGCGGCGCTGCTACAGCTTCCGGCTTCTGGCTTTGTTTCTTGTTTCTTGGGGTGTTTTGATGTTTACCACTCCGGCACATCCACGCACTCTGCCCCCCGACCCTCTGCAGCCAGCCAGCCGTCTGACACTCCCAGCTTGCTCCTGAGCTGCTCACAGCCTCAGCATACCTCGTCCCCACTCCAGCCTCATGGCCAGGTAACACCAGCTTCACGATTGTTTGGGTCTAGCGTTCTTGGCATTTGTAATTTGGCCCGCTCTAGCCCCTCTGTATTTTCATTTTTATTGTTGTGTTTTTTTTAATGATAACTGAAAAAACAAAACACACAGAAAGTATCTGTGGCCAAAACATTTGAGGAAATGCTGGGTGAGGCAAATGTAGAGAGGCCTGTTTCCTGCAGGACTTCTCAGAGCCTTTACAAGACAAGACAGTTGAGACTGCAGTACTTTTTAAAGCTAAATCGCGCATGGAACGTTTCTTCTCAGTGGGACTTGGGGTCCGTGACCTGTGGTTTGACAGGATGAAAGTTTGTCACTCTG
The DNA here is from genome assembly GCA_004026805.1 of Lasiurus borealis. NCBI lineage: Eukaryota > Metazoa > Chordata > Mammalia > Chiroptera > Vespertilionidae > Lasiurus > Lasiurus borealis. Next base: position 8,802 of record PVJN01014831.1, on the reverse strand, counting down.
TCTGTGTGGCTTCCCTCCTCCTCCGACCCCACTTCTGCTGCTGACAAGATGCCACTCGGCAGTAGGACCCCTTTTCCGTCCCGTGTGGGTGCGACTGACCCCCTGGCCACAGTCTCCAGCAGCAACCGGACGGAGGCTGCGACCCAGCCCTGTCCACAGGGATGCAGCGAGGGTGAGAGTGTGGTCCGAACTGGACCGATCAGAGTGCTTGCCAAGGGCTCGTGTGGAAAAGGTCTCAGGAAAGACTCGTTCTTTGCCACCAGGGATGCTGAGTTGGAAGGATGTTAGTGGTCCGGGGGGTCCAGTGGCTAGCAGAGGGAGAGAGAAACTTGCAGAGTAGAAACCCAAGCCAAAGCGAGAGGGAGAAGTGAGTGATGGAGAGGGAGAGAGCTTGTTCGTGCCTCTGACTTCTTAATGACATGAGCTAACACAGCCTGCCCCCCTTTTGACAATTTTACCTTCATGTGAGTTCAGTTCACTTTCTCTCTCTCACCAATGACACATACCTGACCAATGGACGGAGAGCACATAGCCTTGTCTGGATCCACATGTCGCATGCTGCCTTGAGTCAGTATCCCCCTTCAGTCCCTAACCTCTTGGAATTCCATCTCTCCAAGGACCAGCCCCCTGGCGGGTGTTCTGATCTACCCACGTCGGGTTCCCTGAAGAGAGAGAGGGATGTAGAGAAGCAAGGGGTTGATCCAGGACCAGGCAGATGGAGCAGGGCCAGAGCACGGTGTAGTCTTCATCCACAATTCTCCTTTCAGACGCCATTTTTCTCATCACATCTCCTTTCTCAGTGCCCTGGGGCCTGGCCCTCTGCAAATCGCCTGGGGAAGGGCTTTAGGGACGTGGTGACCCAGCCCCCCCGCTTCCCCTTGGATCACGTTGGTGCTAAATGTCTCCGTTCCCCGGCTGCTAACACTGCTCCAGCAGCAAAGATCATTGGTCCCAGCCCCGGAATAATTTACGAGGTGCAACTAGAAAACAACATATGTTGACTTGAATGATATTCAGATTTATACACGAGAGACTGCAAGGCCTTCCAGCTGAGTGGCAGCGTTAATTCAGAAATTACTCATGTGGAATGGCAGAAGTGCCGGGAGTACAGGTGTAAACAAGCGGCAGAAACAAGGAGAGCCCGATGCGTGGCGAGAACAATGAAAACGCCACCTCGCAGGCTCGGCGCTTGCCGGCAGCTTCGGGAAAAGAGCCTCCGCCGAGACTCTTCGCTAACATGCCGGCCCCCTGAGCGGGCAGAGGCAACGCGCCCCGTTTTGCAGAGGGGCTTAGGGAGGTGGCCAAACACAGGAAGCGACATGCCCCCAGCTCACTGAGTGGGAAGGAACACCGTTCTCTTTGTCACACGCTACATTGGCTGGGTGTGGTTCGCCTGGGACTCTCTTTCCCCTTTTTCCAGCCAGTGGACACACAGAGTCCACCCTGCACCCCCACTCCCAACTCTAAAGTTAACATCCCTTCCCCCCCAAAACAAGTGTTCTACCATGAGCCTCTCCAGTTGCCACCTGTGAAAACGGATTATACATTCAAACGCAGACCATTGAGAGTCAGAACATGGTGTGATGGTGACTTAGGGGGGACCAGAATCATTCATTTCTTGATTTGGTAGCTTTGGACCTGTCACGGCACCTTATCAAATCAGAGGAGAGTGAAGTATTTCAAAGATAATCCTTGAAAGCAGTGGTTTCTCAACCTGTGGGTCGCGACCCTTTTGGGGGTTGAATGACCCTTTCACAGGGGTCGCCTAAGACCATCAGAAAATGCAGATATTTACATCACGATGCATCACGGTAGCAAAATGTCATGGTTGGGGGTCACCACCCCATGAGGAACTGTATGCAAGGGTCTCGGCCTTAGGAAGGTTGAGAACCACTGCTTGAAAGCAGGGTGGACATAAGTAAATTGTGTCACTCTTCATGGACCCAACCGACTTCATGAAGATGAGCTAGCAGCCCCGAATAAGGACAGCAGCCATCGACGAGAGTATTAATCATCCTTACCTGAGAGAGTGGTCCTGTGTGGCACATGTCTGTCCAGTCTCCATTCCCACGTAGCACCCTGATGTTCCTTTGGGACATCCATCTTCTTCCCCATTCTCAGGTCAGGGAATCTGGGGCTCTTCCCTTTATTTCCCTCCCACCCAGGTTATAAGTGTGTCACGTGACCCGGACATGGCCAATCAGAGCATTGTATCCTCTTGGCCACAGGGATTGGTTTAGGGATGAGCGATGGCTCAAGTTGGTCCCGTGAGAGTCAACCCTGGGACTTTAGCTGAACGCTTGGGGCTCCTGAGGCGTGTCTGTGGTCCCCAGTTGTACCCGGTGGCACCCATCTAGGAGTGGAGTCAACACTTTGCCTTCAGGAAAGTAGAACTGAGAAAAAGAAAAGAATGTGGGTAGCAAAACCAACCAAGAGTTGCTGTCAAATTGCGGCGAACGCCTAGCCACAGCTTCACCTACAGCCCGTGCACCTTTCCATATGGCCGCCGATGCATCTTGGTTTGTTTAAAGTATTTTGAATTGAGTTTCTGTCATTGGCAACCAAAAGAGTCCTGATGAATCTATCTAAGAGCAGTCACATCTAGCCCAGTGCTAAATCATGACAGGTGGTCAATGGTAAGCAGATATCGTGACTAATGGTCTAGCGGACAGCTACTGGGACCTGTCATAGGCCACGCACGTGGAGTTACATGAAGTGCTGGGATAGCCATGACGTATTTGAAGGCGTGGGTTCCAGTCCTGGCTTCATCCCTTGAATGTGACCCTGGCTAAGTCGCTGCTAGGCCCCAGCCTCCGTCTCCCTCCTCTGTAAGAAGGCGGGCCTTGCAAACTGGCTGTGGGCTAGGAGCAGCCCTTCTTTTGGGGTCTCTTGGCCCTCACAGTATTTCACAGTTTAGGGAAGTTCATACCAAAAGTTGAGTGTCCAGCTCCTTTAGGAAAATCGGGAGTCCACCTCCATAGGGCCCTCTGTGGCCACGTTGGATTGACAGGCAGGTTTGGGGAGGGGCATATGAACTCTGAATCACCCTACCCTTCTCCTCGTTTTGTGACACCAACTCAACCAGAGTCTGAAGCCTTTGCTAGAAATGGATGATAGAGACTAGTTCAAGGGTCTTAGCGTTTGCAAACTGGGAATACAGCAAGCCCCAACCCCAGAAGTGTTTCCAAGACAGGCAAGTGAAGAATTCTTATAGTAAAAAAGCACATTCTTGCCTGGCCTGCATGGCTCAGTGGTTGAGCATTGACCTAGAAACCAGGAGGTCACGATTCAGTTCCCGGTCAAGGCACATGCCGGATTGCGGGTCTGATCCCCAAGGTGGGGCACACAGGAGGCAGCCGATCAATGATTCTCTCTCATCATGGATGCATCTCTCTCTCTCTCCCTCCCTCTCCTTTTCTCTCTGAAAATCAAACATATTTTTTATTTATTTTTTTTTAATATATTTTATTGATTTTTTACAGAGAGGAAGGGAGAGAGAAAGTCAGAAACATCGATGAGAGAGAGACATCGATCAGCCACCTCCTGCACGCCCCACAGTGGAGATGTGCCCGCAAGCAAGGTACATGCCCCCAACCGGAATCGAACCTGGGACCTTTCAGTCCGCAAGCCGACGCTCTATCCACTGAGCCAAACCGGTCTTGGCTCAAACATATTTTTTAGAAAGGACATTCTTGGGAACACTCAGTCCTGCATCCTTAGTTCTCAGATGGGTTTGGGACAATGACCAGTCGGCTATCAGGTGGTCTGGATGATGGATGTCAGGTGGTCTGGACATGTGAGTCCTTCAGGAAAGTAACCACAGAATAACCCGAGGTCTGATGTGTGCCCAGGCATTGAGAGAGGACAGCCAAGTTCAAGAAGTCTAAGCTCCCAGACTAGTCAGGACAAGAGCGTCTTCCCTCATAGTGTAATGGTTTCCCCGTCTTCTCTCCCCCTCCTTCGGGTGCTGCTGCCTCACCCTGTCCGCCATAAAAAGTTTGGATTCCTGTCAGAACCAGTTTGGCTCAGTGGATAGAGCGTCGGCCTGCAGACAGAAAGATCCCAGGTTTGATTCCGGACAGGGGCATGTACCTTGGTTTCGGGCACATCTCCAGGAGGGGGCGTGCAGGAGGGGCTGATCGATGTTTCTCTCTCTCATCGATGTTTCTAACTCTCTATCCCTCTCCCTTCCTCTCTGTAAAAAAATCAATAACATATATTTTTTAAAAAGTTTGGGTTCTCAACCTGTGGGTCGTGACCCCTTTGAGGGTCGAATGACCCTTTCACAGGGGTTGCCTAAGACCATGGGAAAATGCAGATATTGACATCACGGTGCATAACAGTAGCAACATTTCATGGTTGGGGGTCACCACCACATGAGGAACTGTAGGCAAGGGTAATGGCATTAGGGAGGTTGAGAACCACTGCGTGGGAAGGACAGGCGAGCGGGTGTCAGGCCTCCGGGCCTGGCACAGCCAGCGAGTGGCGTCGGGGGACTCGCTGCCCGCTGTCCGCTCATCTTGGCAGGACAACAGGCCCTTTGTCGGCGGGGCGTGTGGAGGCATCCAGGAGGGACATTTAGGAGAAAAAACGGGAAACAAGACACCCGGCTGCACACACAAAAGCCTCTTTGCGGCCGGGGGGCGTGCACACCTGGCGGGCAGAGGAAGAACGCCCTGCATTCACTCTGCCCTGGGGGACCCTGCCAGGCGATGCGTCCAAGTAAGACGAGACTGGCATTGTCTGATCGGCCCCTGGGGAAGCGGGGTCCCCAAGATCCTTCCGGAACCTCTCGGCGCAGCGCACCGGAGCCCTGGGGCCCTGGCTTGGTGAGGAGCGGAGTGCTTCCTCCCCTCCCACACATCAAAAGACATGATCCTCGCTGTGTCCGTGTTGCATTGTGGGGGCTGTCGTGGGGGCATCTGATGAGTCTCTCTGGTCCCCACCCATCCAGGGCAGTAAGACAGGGTGGCAGGGATGGATCTCCGGGGGATTGTGGGCTGAGCACCGAGGGTTATCGATGAAGGCGCAGACTCAGCACAGGCCCCAGATGAGCCAGGTGGGGGTGGGATCCGGGCAAACCCTCCGGCTCAGGTTTCCCCCAAACAAAACCCCGGGTCTCCCCTGTGGTTCCTGCTGTGAATCGTCTCTTTCAGGCTGGGCCATCCGCGCTGATGCCCCTGGGAGCATGCTGGCCCCTGTCCAGAGCGAGCATGCTCATTCTCTCCGGTCCCGTGGCTCCCTGGGAGCCGCTGCAGGGGTCCTGAAAGGGTGACCTCCCTCTTAGCCAGAGGTGATGGAGGTGCTTAGACCAGCAGGGTGGCCGCGGAGAGCAATGCCGGCCATCTCTTCATCCGGAGGGAGCCGAGGCCCGGAGCAGCCGGCACGAGATCTCCCGGCGGGTGAGGGGCAGAGCCCGCGCAGGTCTGTCCACTCTTCTCCCGCGGGCTATTTCTGGGCCCCCCGCTGGCTGATGAAACCGTCGTAACTGCGTCAGACTTGGAAGAGCTGCGCACACCAGTGGCAGAGTGCCCACTTAGCGCCGTTTAGGCAGAGTGCCCATTTAGGCAGCCTCGCGAGGCCTCCCTTGGCAGCCACGGGAAGAGACGAGGAGGACAGCAGATAAATATGTTAGCTGAGGCTGGTTGAGCATTGCCTAAACACCAGAAACTTCCCGAGAGCTTGAGAGTCGTGGCCTCACTCGGCATTTCCCTGACCCCAGGAGGTGTCAGCACCTGTTCCAGGTGGACAGACTGAAGATGACAGATGTTCCGAGGCTGGCCCAAGGTCACCGGGTCAAGGGTGAGTGAGTTACCAATAGAGCAGCAGTTCTCAACCTTCCTAAGGCCGCGACCCTTGCATACAGTTCCTCATGGGGTGGTGACCCCCAACCAGGAAATTTTGCTGCTGTGATGCTTTGTGATGTCAATATCTGCATTTTCCCATGGTCTTAGGCGACCCCTGTGAAAGGGTCGTTCGACCCCCAAAGGGATCGCGACCCACAGGTTGAGAACCGCTGCAATAGAGGATTTCTAAGTTATTTGTGGTCAGAGCTAAACACATGGGAGCTGTCCTCTCGTGGGCTGATTGACCTGGTCCGAGTGCTTACCTCAATCCTCTCTTATCACTGCCCGTGGGTCCCACCGCCCATGGGAAGGCGACGTAGGAATTCCCTGCCTTGGGCCAGGATGGAGGTTGAAGCCCAGAGGAGAAAGAGATCTGGTTCAGGTAGCAGACCAAGTGGGTGTCATGCCCGAGTGTCCAGCCTCCAGCTTGGGTCTCTTCTCCACTGGACGACCAGGAACATCCCAACACGGTCCTGGTGGCCGGAACTGGTCCAAAGCTGAGCATTAGGAAGAGCTGCGGCGGAGAGCAATCATGCCATGTATGCCGCTCGTTTGTGAATCCTCCTCTGTGGCATGGAGAAGGGACAGTGACGGGGGCCTCTTGGGTCCAGTAGAGAGGTGGTGAAGGCACCCAGAGGGCCTTCTGGGGTCCTCACACCGAGTCACCGCTAGGGGCTTCTTTTCGGTCCTCATTTCTCCGCCTAGACATCCAAACAAGTGGAATTCCTGGAGTTGTAATTCCGAAGGTTGAAGCAGCGGGCTTGCCAACACGTTCTGTAATTTTCACCCCAGTTCTCTCTTCCCCTCTCCTCCCCGGCCCCCCTCACACACAGACCTGTTTTCTGAATCATGAGAGACACGGTGCACTCTGCAGCCTCCCTCTCACGGCTGTTTCTCATAGAAATGAGTTTTGACCTTAATTAACTGTTCAGGAACTGGGCACCGCTACCCACTGTGATTAGAGCAAAGAATTAGCCCCAAAGACAAACAATGCGTCCAGGGTGGGGAGGGGTGACGGACAGAATTATAAAGTGAGTAAGGGAGCTCATCTCCCTCTTCTCTCTTCCCCTCCCCCCCCCCCCCCCCCCCCCCCCCCCCCCCCCCCCCCCCCACCAAAGATGCTTTTCAATTCATTGCAAGACTGATGGCCTCGGTGCGAGGTGAACACTGGGGACTTGCCCCTCTCCTGAGGAGCTCATTATTTCAGCAGTTCGGTCCCTGTCCGAGGTGCTGACTGAGCTCTTGTGGTGTGCAAAGAGTGGACCGTTTCTAAGAACTTCACGTGGGTTCTAGGTAGGGCCTGGGACAATGTCTCGGTCTGAGAGTGAGTGTCAGAGGTCACGGTCAGAAATCTGTTGAAAACATGGATTGGGATTACATGTCTGTGATTGGTTCTGGTGACGCCCGTCTCACCCCCTCAGAGGTCTCATCTGTCTGTGGCAGGAAATGCGTGCGCTGCCTGCTCCACAGAGACACTTAAAAGGTTCAGTATAATTAAGTGTTTTTCAGAGTCTGGTTTTGTGCCCTGAAAATGTGGTGGCGGTGATGGTGATGATGATGATGATGATCATCATCATATTAAGCTTTCAATAAGATGGAAGATCGTATACCCGGCCTTGTTCTAATTACTTTACATGTATGAGTTTATTTAATTGTCATAACATTACCTCATATTATTGGATTGTATTATGCTCATTTTGTAGATGAGGAATACACAACACACAGGGTTTAAATTATCTTCCCCGGCTCACAGAACGGGTGCAGGAGGAGCTAAACACCTGGGAGATACGTATCGCCGTGAGGGGAAAAAAAAAAACAGGTGCACGTATGGGTTGTGACCTCCCTTGGGGGTCCCCAGCACTTCCCAGACTGGGTTCCCTGACTCTCCTTCCCTCAGAGAAGAAGCTTCCTGCCTAACCCCCAGGACCCACCTCCCTATTGACCTCAGCAGGTTGTTCCAAATTGTGGTTCCATCAAATAACCCTCCTTCCTTGAAGCCCCCACGATGACCCCCTCAGCTGCCCATTGGACCACCTCCAAACGCCTTAGCTCGGCCTCCCAGGCCACTCAGCATCAGGCCCCCCTGTTGTGGTGCCGCCCCTTCTCCCACAGTCAGCATTCAAGCGCCGCACACTTCCTCCTGCCTGCTCTCCGAGTATGCCGGGACTTCCTACCTCAGGGCCTTGACCTGTGCTGCGCCTCCATTAGAAACGCGCTCCCTCACGTAACAAGGAAACCTCTCGCCGGTCTTCAAGGCCCGCCTTCCGTGTCTCCCCCTCGGGAAGCCTTCCCTGATTGCACCTTCTTTGTTGTGTTTCTAGACCCCCCAGTACGTCCCTCTCCTACAAGACCCGAGGTCCGTCTTATCGTCCGATTGGTGGGCCTATCTGTCCCCTCTCCCACAGTCTCAGAGCCATTCCAAGGCCAGGGGTGCCCGCGTCACCTCTCCACCCGCCAAACAGAATTCGGGGTTTGCTATTTGCATGGCGGATCTGAAAGAATATGTAGCCTCTCCCAGGAGGAAGAGAAGGGAGACGGTAGAGCTATTTCCCAGAGGTGGGGGGCCAGGGAAGCTAAAAATGGCACCACAGATTCCAGGGGGAAAATCTGTGCTCGGCAGCTGAGGTCTAAACACAGAACAAACGAACAAAAATGGGGGGGAGCTGGGTGGTCAGATGGTTCCAGATTCGAACCTGTCTCTGTACTTGCCGCTCTGCCCTTTTCGCCTCGGTTCCCTCATCCGTCAAACTAAGAGGATCCTGTTCTCCCTGGTGGTGAGATCTCCGCAGACATCAAATGAAAACCCACAGACACCCCACGTCTCCATCCGCAGAAGAGTGGCTGTGGGAACCCCTTTCACATCCCGTGTGGTTCAGGGTTCCGGTTCAGGGTTCGGGTTCTGGAGGAGGCCGCACGCAAATGAAAAGAGACTAGAAAAGTATTAATTTGGGAATAT
>PVJN01014830.1:0-46386 GCA_004026805.1 Lasiurus borealis | reverse complement strand
CTCTCATCGATGTTTGACTTTCTATCTCTCTCCCTTCCTCTCTGTAAAAAATCAACAAAATATATTTTTTTAAAAAGATCTATATATTGCATCGTTTGCCCACCACCCCATTCTCCCCTTTATTTCTTGAATTTGAGTCTGAAGCTTGCAGCCTAAATTTTGCATGCAAGAGTCACCCAGCAGTCAGACAGTTCAAAGATGCAGGTTTGAACTTCCAGTCTTCCGGAGTTGAAGGTGCCTTCTTCTTTGTGGCCACCATAAGAGTGAGAAGGGTTAATGAGTGACTCAGTTCCCTGCTCTCTGCTTGTGGTAACCTAACCCCAGGGGAACCACATAGCCCTGCACTCAGCTTTTCCATCACTGATATTTCTGGTGCCTGAAACAAAATAAATATTTTGCGGGAGAGCAAGTTCCAGGTCTGAAGATGGCCAAGGGAAGGCTGGCTTTGCCGAGCGTGAGCCAAGGCGTCCAGGCTAATGAGAGAGGGAAGCTCTGATGAGATCATTAGTTAAAGAAAGTGTGGTTTGGCCAAGGACCCAGAGCTGTGCTCTCTAGAGAGAGGTGAGAATTGGAGCCGTAAGGAGCCCGGGGTCACTTCTCAGATGACCATGTTGATTGCAGTCACTGTTGAAGTTCTACTTCCAGCAAATATTAATGACACATGTTCAGAAAGTATAGAGGCTGTCTATCTATATCGATTACAGGTGAAACATCCTATATAATAAAAGCCTAATATGCTAAGTGTCTGGTCATCTGGTTGTCCGTTCAACCAATCAAAGCATAATATGCTAATGATATGCTAAGGCCGCTCAACTGCTCTCTATGACATGCACTGACCAGCAGGGAGCAGACAGTTGACCGGTCGCCCAGTCACTATGATGTGCACTGACCACCAGGGGGCAGATTATCCGACCGGTAGATTAACTTGCTGCTGGGGTCCTGCCAATGGGATTGAGTGAGATAGGCTGGACATGGCCTTGAGCCCTCCCGATGGTGCACCGGTGGGGTCCCTCAGCTTGTCCTGCACCCTCTCGCAATGTGGGACCCCTCTGGGAATGTCAGAGAGCCGGTTTCAGCTTGATTCCATAGGCCAGCCTAAGGGACCCCACTGGTGCACGAATTTATGCACCGGGCCTCTAGTATTATGATAAACATTGCCAAATGTGGGGAGAAGAACCCTGCCCGGTGTTCTCAGCAGTTAGAGTGTTAGCCCATGCAATGAAGGATTGCGGGTTCCATTTCCATTGAAGCACACATACTTGTGTTGCAGGTTCAATCCTGGCCCCAGTCAGGGCTTGTGCGGGAGGTAACCAATCGATGTGTCTCTCTCACGTGGATATTTCTTTTTCTTGTCCTCTCTCTCCCTCCCTCCCACTCTCTCTATTTGGGGTTGTTTATCATGCAGGCATAGATAACTGATAGCGTCGCTTCAGAAATAAGATGTGTCTTCTGAAGCCCGACTTTGGAGAACAGGTGTTTTGTTGTGCTGTCTTCACCAATAAATGACTCCTTCAGACACTTGGTTGGGAGAACAAATGATTTTCTTCCTTTCTTCTGAAGAGGACGGGTTCCCAAACATTTCTTAGGATGATGTCCATATCCCTATGATAACCAGCTATAATCGATATTTTTACTCAATTTCTCATTCTTGTATACCTGCCTTGTGCTTTCCATGCTTGTGTTGTGGGATAGTTCCAGTGGGAATGAGTCCGGTTCAGAAGGGTGGGAAAGATGTTTCTAGTATTATTCCAGGGGCTGCGTCAATTCTTATTTAACAGAATTACAAAAAACTTCCCAATTTCAAGTCCAGTAGTGCTTGTACTCCTACAATAACCCACCCTCATGCCTACCTTTAATCTCACGGTTCTTCTCAGGAGGCCTCGGACCAAAGAGGCCAGCCCCACGTGACCTTTCTAATCTCTGCTGTTTTAACTTTGAAAGCTCCTCGTAAAGTTGGCAAGCAGGTCAGACCTCATCACTTCCCCTTTGATTGCAAAACACACAGAAGTTTGCTTCTGACTAGATTATTGTTTTTCCATACACAAGCGGCTTTTCTTTGCAAACTGTGCTCGAGGCAAGTGTCCAACCCCAACCAAATGCTCGTGCTGTTGTATCCACGGTTCTTCCCCACGGAGAACCATTTAATATATACAGCCAGGCAAGATCAGAAGGTTTCTCACACAATCGTTGCCAGCCTGGCTGCAATGCATTTATTAGCAAAGAAAGTGACCTTCGTGTAAGAGTGAGTTGAAACTAACTCTGCTATGTCAGGAAAACGCTGCATCTCCTATGTTACAAATGCATTTCATCTCATCCCTCAAACTCAAGGTTTTTATTCTAATAGGCCTAATCTGTAAATTTATATACACTGAGTGGCCAGATTATGATGATCTCTAAATGCATAATAATCTGACCACTCAGTGTATATCCTATATAATAAAAGGCTAATATGCAAATTGTCCCCTCGACCAGGATTGCAACCAGCAGGCAGGCCAGCCAACCTTCCATGTCCCCTCCCCTTGGCCGGGCTGGCTGACTGGACCCCACCCATGCATGAATTCATGCATCGGGTTTCTAATATATATATATACTTATACACACACACACACATATGTATGTTTGTGTATATATGTGTATATATGTGTTATATGTTCACACATACACACACACACACACACACACACACACAAACTGAGTAGCCAGATTATTATGCATTCAGATATAATAATCTGGCCACTCAGTATATAAGCCAGTCATTTCTATGTTCACTGATACTGGAACAATAGCCTGTTTTAGGTTTGGAACCATCCATTATCATTTTTATTATGGACAAGCTGAAGAGGTCCTTTGGATTTATCATTTGATATTTAATCCCAGCATTTGACTTCAGTCCTTGGCAGGTTTGTGGTAGGGATGATGATATATTGATACATTTCTGGCCATTTTTTTTTCCATTTCTACTGTGGTCACAGCTCTGGTCTCTTCCTGGCTGATGGTACCAAGGGTTCTGGCTACCGAGAGGTCGCTCTTTCCAGCAGGATCCTGTTGTCATCTCTCCTTTTCCAGGAATGGAGATGAATTCACCCAGAGTGGTCACTCAGAAGCGGATCTTAAACTTAATAGTATTGTACTAATAAACACGACTTTTCTTGGCAGTCCTCCGGAAAGCGTTCATCAGCTGTGATTTTCAACCCCAGAGAAGTTGCCTCCCTGGAATTCATGTTCCAGGAAGAACAGAACTTCAAGTTCTGAATGGCTGATCTCGCTTGAAGTCAACACATCGTGGCTTTAAGTAATTCTGAAAATATTTAATTTGCATGCATCCAAACCTCACACAATCATATTGCTCTGAGAGACAAATGCCAATCTCTTACTGTCTGTCCTGTGGTGGGGTTATTCCTGGAAGATCCTTGGCCCCATCTTAGAGTGGTATTTCTTATTCTGATGTCCAAAATGAAGATGTACTTAAAAAAATAAAACCTATAGCATTAGGTCCAGACCTACTACAGCCTTCACCTAATATCTTCATGCAAATATGATCCAAGTAATGGATCAATCCTCTTTCTGTTTCTGTAATCTTTGATGAATACTAATAAGCCTGTTCCCATTTTGCAAGGATTGTAAAATTCAGACTTAAGATATTCTAAGTATTGAATTATTATGGCCCTAACTGGTTTGGCTCAGTGGATAGAACAGTGGTTCTCAACCTTTCTAATGCCCCAACCCTTTAATACAGTTCCTCATGTTGTGGTGACCCCCAACCATAAAATTATTTTTGTTGCTACTTCATAACTGTAATTTTGCAACTGTGATTAATCATATCTGTGTTTTCCAATGGTCTTAGGCGACCCCTGTGAAAGTGTTGTTCGACCCCCAAAGGGGTCTCGACCCACAGGTTGAGAACCACTGGGATAGAGTGTCTCCCTGTGGACTGAAGGATCCCAGGTTCAATTCTGGTCAAGAGCATGTATCTTGGTTGCAGGCACATCCCCAGTAGGAAGTGTGCAGGAGGCAGCTGATGGATGTTTCTCTCTCATTGATATTTCTAACTCTTTATCCTTCTCCCTTCCTCTATGTAAAAATTCAATACAATATATTTTTCCAAAAGAATTATTATGATTCTCCCCTTATCTATAATGCAAAGCCCCTTCCAACTACTTGATGGCATAGGAAGATCATTACAAAGGCCCACCAACAGAGTAAGATGCTTAGGCTCACTGACTTGGAATTGCCCATTGGCTTTGGTGGGTATTATGAGTATGACCTAACTAGAATCATCCAGCTTTTCCTGGTTGGTGTCTCTGTTAATGTCAAGGTCCTCAGAACTTGCTGGTTCCTCAAAGGGCTCCAGGTCCCACTTTATCCACAGGTAACAGGGTGGAGCCAGCGTGTTGAGAATGTCTGTGCAATGCCCAGTGACTGATTAGGAGATGCTTTATGTCATCACAGCTTCTAACAGTAGACTTTCAGTGTCTCGCTGCTGTTGGGCTTAAAGGTGATACCTGTGTTTGTGCCCGAGGACTCTTGGGTTCAGTGGTTCTCAAAGGTCGCGACTCCTTTGGGGGTTGAATGACCCTTTCACAGGGGTCGCCTAAGACCATCAGAAAATGCAGGTATTTACATTACGATGCATCACAGTAGCAACATTTCATGGTTAGGGGTCACCACCACATGAGGAACTGTATGCAAGGGTCGTGGCCTTAGGAAGGTTGAGAACCACTGCTTGGGTTGCTTAGTGGCCTCTGAAAAAATGACTTAACTCACTGCTATCCTATATAGTACAGATTAGAGCATGATAATAGGGGATTATACCAGGGTTACTAACAAATGCAATATTTTTAAGAAGAGCGTAAATTCCTAAGATGAGCTTATGTACTTTGGTTAATAATTTCAGAGTATGTTATTGCTCTAGCCCAGTGATTCTCCCCTGGGCAGTTCTGCCCTCCAGGGAATACCTGGCAGTGTCTGGAGGAGTTTTCGTCGCAGCTGAGAGGTGCTACTGGCATCTAGTAGGTAGAGGCCAGAGATACTCCTAAACATCCTACACCGCCCAGGACAGCTTCCGGCCCAACAAACATGATCTTATCCAGAAAGTCAATGACATCACAAACCAGAAACACCTGGCTAGGCTGATTGGGAGGCGTGGCCACAGGAAACCCCACCATCTAAGGGCCAAGCTTTTGGACTTCTATGTTTGGGTGCCCATTGAGAGTTCAGGAAATTTGTGGGAAGGCAGCTCACCTTAATCCTTCACTTAGAGTTAAAAATAGTAATTTATTTGCCATCTTTGCTTTCCAAGGTTGAGATAATCACGTGGAAATAAATAGGGAGTGGAAGTATAGCTCTGTTATGACCCTATTTTTAAAAAATATATTTTATTGATTTTTCACAGAGAAGAAGGGAAAGGGATAGAAAGGCAGAAAGATCGATGAGAGAGAGAGAGACATCGATCAGCCGCCTCCTGCACGCCCCCTCCTGAGGATGTGCCTGCAACCAATGTACATGCCCTTGACCGGAATTGAACCTGGGACCTTTCAGTCCCCAGGCCGACGCTCTATCCACTGAGCCAAACCGGTTTCGGCTATGACCCTATTTTTTGATTCTGATTCTCTGTTGTGGGAAGAAGGAGATTGGAGGGGACATTTTGCTCCCTTTCGCACGTTGAGATGAAAATCCACCTGCCTTTTCTTTCGGCGATGTCCACAGCGAGGAATCGGAGTTGCTCCAGCATTTTTCTTTCCCACAGCTTACTCGGTCTCCAGGGCTGGAGTCATGCAGGAGTTAGATCCTACTTTTTATGTTCTCCTTTGGGGACTGCGGGGTGGAGAGAGTTTCTCGTGCATTCATACTGGCCTACTGTGCTGATTAAGTCAGACTACTCGCTCTATTGCAGGGCGGGGAACCTTCCTTTTGCCAGGAGCCATTGGGATATTTCTAGCATCATTCGAAGGCCGTACACAATTACCAACTTAAACATCAGCCTGCTGTATTTGGTCAAACATTTAATTAACTCTCCCCTGGTGCCTTGGCAGGGCCAGACCAAATGATTTTTGGGGCCTTACATGATCCGAGGGCCAGATGTCCCCCACCCCTGTGATTATTTTGATATCAACAGGGCAGTCTAAGTGTCTTGCGGTGACGTTCTGCCCAACAGCGGGGAGCTGGTAATTGGTGCTTATGGAACAGAATGAAGAAACTCTCCCAATGATGCAGATTCAAAATTGATTTTCCTGTAGAGCTGAGCGGTAAGGCTTGCAAAGAGCACATCTCAGCTTTTCCGTGAATGTGAATGCAGAATGAAGATCCAGCACCCAAATAGATTTCTTTCTCACCCACATTTCTCCTGGCCTGTGAGTTGCCCCCTCTCAGGGTCTAGAATGAAAACAGGCTTTTAGTCACTTGCTGGCACACAGTCCTACCCAGCTTTCCATCCCCTGCACAACAGACTACATACGGTGTTTGGTCAGAGATAGTTTGAGAATGAAAATTGCAAAGCATCTCAAGCCCTGTACAAACAATATGAGCTGAAACTTTAGATTCAAAGACATAATTTTGCAAAGGAAAGCCTTCTTCTTATCTTACCTCACCTTCCAGTGCCTGACCATGGACCCCTTGCTTTCTACGGCTCCCAACCATTTATTCATAGCCAACAGGCTGAGTCCTTGTTTGCTTGAAATGATTACCTTCTGATAATAGAAGGAAGGTAGAAACACATTTGGATTCCCATGTCTGTGGTTGTAGATCTTGCACTCGAGTCTGCTACCTTGTTGGGGTTAGCCTCCACTCTTTGGTTGATTCATTTAGGTGAAATGTTTTAAGCGACAAAAGGACCCAGATCCCTACTCTGCTGTGTTCCCAGCAGATGCTGATCATGTCGTAACATATATTCCTTCTTTTGGGCGCCAGAGTATTCCAGGTCTGCATTTTTTTCCCCGGTCCTTCTTTTTCATTCATCTTTCCCAAGACCTTTGCTGTTAAATGCTATCAGTGAGCGTAAACAGAAGGGAAAAACTAGAGTCTGCCAAAATTCTGATTTTATATCCTTTGCATTTGGATGTGAAAAATGGACTATCTCCCCTTTTCCCTCTTTGGTTAGGAATCTAAACACACATTTCTGGACAAGGATCTCTACTAGTATAGTCTGGGGAAGCTTCATTGTGCAGGTAACCTTCACATAGCTTAGCAGTCTGTGGGCCATGCCAGCAAAGAGACACCCGTCCGGTGTTTAAAATAATTGAGAAGCAACTTAAATCTTAACATGCTTTTATGTCATTTATAACACAAGAACTTCTTAACTGGTTTCAACGAACGGACTTGGTGGGATAAATTGGGCCATTATAACGAATGTGATGGTAATTGTATAACTTTATTATTATGCGCATTTTACAAGCATATCTCATTTGCTTCTCTGAACCTTACTGTGAATGATGTCAAGGAGATTTTGACTTCCTCCTTTAACTGTTGGCAAGTCTTAAATAAAAACTGTTCAAAGATCCAGAATCAACCAGCTAATGAGAAGAAAGAATGGCGCTCCTGGATCTAGTTGACTTAGTTAAACATTTTTACTGGTCTTGTGGCCTTGAGAATAAGCACCAAATGCCTAATGCAATGATCAGGACTCAGCCTACCTTTTCTTCCACCAACTTCCAGCAGTTTCGCCCAGTGACCTACCTTACAGTCCACCCGACCAGACTACCTGTCGTTTCTCATCCACTCAGTACCTAGAACTCAACCTTTGATTAACATTGTATTTTGACACCCAAAAAAGGGTGGAGGGAAGACTTTTAAGAACAAAGAAGCTTGGTCTGGATCAGTGTAGACGCTTGAGAGTTTATGAGTCGTTGTGCTAAGCAGTAAAATGGGACAACGGTGGCATTTCCATCTCCTGATCCCCAGAATCCAAATCTTCACAGCCTGGTTGTTCCACGTGTTTCAGTTTGTGATTTATTTATCCTGATGGCCACGCTCTTACAAGTGACAACTGGACCGTCCCTGTGTGGAACTGCACACTGAAAATAGCCTGTTCCTTCAGTCAATAATTGAAACATCCTAAGCACTCAGACACATTAATTGACAACATCTGCTAAAATGAAGAGAAAGAGGGAAAAACAGGATATGAGGCTTTGGGGATTTGAGTGAAGGGCATCCAGCATGGACAAAGCTCTCAGGATTGGGTTAACTGAGGTCAAGTGACTTGGCGAGGCAATAAGAAAACAACTGAAAAGTGACTCTCCGACAGAATGAGTTTTATTCATTTTTCACCAGCCTCTTCTAGCTGGATACATGACATAGAAAGATACAGTATACAATTCTCGGAGTCAAGATGGAGAGTTCAAGTTGGGCATTTTGTCTGCGGGGAATTACATTGAGAGTAAAAAGGGACTGCTTGGAATGAAAACAGAATATCACCACTGCACACCGTGGTGGTGCCACCATCTTCAGATGACTTCTAAATGAATGGACGTCATTTAATAGATCTTTGCTTAGTTCTGGAGAAACACAGACCCCCGGAGGGTTTTTAGTAAGCCATCGTGTTTTTAAATATTCTTCAAACAAAAGCCATTGTAGAGCCAGATTTTGTTTTTTTTTTGTTTTTTAAATATATTTTATTGATTTTTTTACAGAGAGGAAGGGAGAGAGATAGAGAGTTATAAACATTGATGAGAGAGAAACATCCATCAGCTGCCTCCTGTACACCCCTTACTGGGAATGTGCCCGCAACCAAGGTACATGCCCTTGACTGGAATCGAACTTGGGACCTTTCAGTCTGCAGGCTGATGCTCTATCCACTAAGCCAAACCGGTTTCGGCCAGATTTTGTTTGTATTCAATATTCAGCAAGTACTGCGTGTGTATGACTTTGTGTTGGCAACATGGCAGGCTTGTACCAGAGAGAAAGTAAACACTGAGAATCGATTCTGTTGGGCAGAATAAGGGACATACTTCTGGAAATAGGTTTTACTCATGGTCCTTCAGAGATTGTTCTTTCTGTTCAGGTTATCTTTCTCAGCTCCAGAATCAAGGTCATCTTGTTTAGAAGCACAAGTTATGGTTTCTTCAAGGGCCAGCAATTTGTTTTTTAAAGCACCAGATAGTAAATAATTTTGGTTTTGTGGACTGGATTGTTTCTGTTGTCTCTACTCAGTTTTCCCATTTTATAGTGGAAGTAGTCAATGAATAGACATGCCTGTGTTTCAATACAACTTTATGAAAACAGGCAGTAGGCTAGATCCTAGGTCAGAGATTGCTGATCCCCGAATTATGCTAAACATTTCCTGATATTTGATATGGAAGCAACATCGGTGAGAGAGAAACATTGATCATCTACCTCCTGCACACCCTCTACTGGGGATGTTCCTGCAACCAAGGTACATGCCATTGACCGGAATCGAACCTAGGACTCTTTGGTCCGAAGGCTGATGCTCTATCCACTGAGCCAAACCAGTTAGGGCTGAGTGATCACCTCTTACTTTTATTCTGCCCTTAGGGAGGGATTAACCTATCTATTGCCCTGCTCACCTCCAGCAAAGTAGCTGGGCCTCCTGATGCTTTTAGGAGGTGAGGAGCTCATCAGGCATCTCTCGGGAGCTCCCGAGGCAGGTACACTTACCCCTACCCACCCGCTGCCCACCCAGGCCTCAGTCAGGGTTAGAGGCAGCCTTCCCAAGAGAGGAGCGTAGTTGTGTTGGCAACAATGGAAAGAGGGAGGTGTTTCTTTTTTCTCTTTCTTTCGTTCTCCTTCTCTCAGTTTTCTCTGAGGCCTGATCCTGTAGGATCATTCCACACCATGGATCACTTTGCATTTCCAATGAAGAAACTAGTCAACGGAATAGACACAGAGCACAGCACCAGCTTCTTTGGTCTGCAGCTCATGCAGCTCCCTGGCCGTGCAAAACTCTTCATTAGTATTTCAGTTCCGAATTTGAACTACAGAGGCTTCCTCGGTTCCTTTGAAGTGACTGTCATGCGATGGAAGTGCCTTTAAATCAGCATTTTAGAATGCAGAACCGAGTGGCTGGCTGCGGATGGCTCCAAGTTCCCTAAGAGGATGGCATCGGCTATGTTTCCCAACAAAGAAGCTCTTCTCTGTCCCCAGCTGGGGGAAAAAGGAAAAAGGACTTGAAAACTCAGAAAAAAAAATAAGAAAAGAAAAGGATACTAAATGCAATATAGAAGAGCTTTGTTGGGAAAATTGCATCTTGTCTTTATAGAAAGAGAATTGACTGTATTTCTGTCCCTCTTCTCTTTTGGTATATACCAAAAGCATCAAGGTTTGTTTATCCCCCAAATGAGCCCCCCTCTAATAACTCAGATTTTTCCATTTGTAAGAAGTGTCTTTTCCTCGCACGCCTTGTTCTCCCTGCTTCAGAATTAATAAAGATCAGAGTGAAGAAACCACATTTCGTGTTGAGAAAAAGAGTCACTTGGAGAAATAAGGTAAATTCCACAGATACTGGAGCCTTGGAACATTTATCAATGTGCTCTGTTGGGACAGTAAAAAGTGAAAATGGTTGCTAGTTAATAAGTATTTATTATGGGCCTGGCCAGTGTGGCTTAGTGTTTGAGCATCAACCTATGAACCAGGAGGTCACGGTTTGATTCCTGGTCAGGGGACATGCCCGGTTGCGGGCTCGATCCCCAATGTGAGATGTACAGGAGACAGCTGATCAATGATTCTCGCTCATCATTGATGTTTCTATCTCTCTCTTCTTCTCCCTTCCTCTCTGAAATCAATAAAAAAATATTTTTAAAGAACTATTTATTATGGGTTTGCAAGGCAGAGAGAGCTCATGAAAGCGGGTATCATTGATTCACAGAATGCGCAGGCCGGAAGGGAACCCAGAGACACCCACTTTCCCTCTTCTGTGGACTTGAAAACTGGGACCAGGGAAGAAATGGTCTTGATCAAGTTCCAACAAAGAATACAAGCTAGACTCCATTTCTTTCCCTAGTGCTTCTCATGTCACTTTTGGCACCGAGAGCCCTAATATCCAATGCTATGGGGGAAGCAGTTGACAGGTTAATGAAGTCATTGAAAACAGAAATGTTAAACATGAGAGTACATATATTTCAACATCAACATTTTATTTTATCTTAAAAACATATAATGAATGCATAATGAGGGACTAAAAAAAAAACACACACCACGATTTATGGCCAAGGCTAATTTATTTTTCTCAGAATATGAGTTCAGGGCTCAGGGCTCATGTTATCTTGCTTATATACCCACGCTTTCCAGTTGGATTTCTGTGCAAAAACACTGAAACCCAACACGAGAATGCTCCAACGAAACCTAAAACACGGAAAACTCCGTGTCAAAACATTCAGCTGCTAGAAAGTGTTCCCCTTTAGAAACAAGACAAGCCACCCACCAACTGAACGCGGGCAGCTGCCGGTGGGTACCGGTCTGCAGGCTTTGCAGAGAGCACGGCCATTTCGATGGGAAATGAGCTCAGGGATGTATTCAGTTTCCAGATGTTGTCCCATCACCTGCAGGAAGCCCAGCCCAGTTCACAGGTATCCTTGTCATCTCTGATTTCTTTACCACTTTGTCTGCCTAAAGCTTTCTCTCTCTACTTCTTTAAGCTGAAGATGCCTACTTTTTACCTGTCACTTTGGTGACTTGAGGCAGGTCACGTGACTTAGAGTTTTATTATCCAGTTGCCTAGCACTAAGCTTACAATCGGGCAAAGAGGAGGAGTCACTGAAGACATACCCACTGAGATCAGTTGAAGTTGATCCTTGTAACTTTGAGATTCCCACAAAGCACATGAGCCCTTTTTATCCACTGTCAGGAGAATGTGGAAATGACCTTGAAAGAGCTCTCTTATTAATGACACTATGGCCCTATGACAAGGAGCTTGGACAGAACACCACTATACCAGGGTGCAAGCTGGTACATCACCAGCAAGGAAACCTAGGAACACTCAAAGCCATCGTGTGTCCGCGCTCCAGTGGAGAAAGATCTGAACTTGACTTATGGACTCTGAGTCTACAAAGAGGAACATCTCGACAGGGAAGGTTGCTAAGTGTTCCGACAGCACTATAACAGGTTCTGGGCATCTCCTTCTGGTATTACTGGACCACAAGCCCCCAATTCTGCATATTAGCCACAGGTGCGCTTTGTTTAGACTATCCAAGACCAAGGGCCAGCTTTTCTGTAAAGGAAGCTCTGTAAGAAGACAGGCTCTGGAACCTTCCAGTGGAGACCATCTCAACGCTTTATCACCCAAACCTTGAAAAGACCTTCTTGTGTCCAAAGACAAACTCTCTGGTTATAACTGAAATGCATTTCCTCCTGTTGGTTCTCTGTGGACATGGAGTTTGTTTGTTTATTGCATGTATAAAACAAATATTTTTTAAAAAAATATTTTTAATGATTTTAGAGAGAGAGAGGGAGGGAGAGAGAGAAACATCAATGATGAGTGAGAATGGTTGATTGGCTGCCTCCTGCACGCCCCCCACTGGGGACTGAACCCACAACCTGGGCATGTGTCCTGACCGGAAGTTGAACTGTGACTTCCTGGCTCATGGGTGGACACTCAGCCACTGGGCACACTGGCCAGGCTATAAAACAAATCTTTAAAAAAAAACATATTTTATTGAATTTTTACAGAGAGGAAAGGAGAGGGATAGAGAGTTAGAAACATTGATGAGAGAGAGAGAGACATCAATCAGTTGCCTCCTGCACGCTCCCTATTGGGGATGTGCCTGCAACCAAAGTACATGCCCTTGACCGGAATCGAACCCGGGACCTTTCAGTCCGCAGGCAGACACTCTGTCCACTGAGCCAAACCGGTCTCGGCTGTAACATAAATCTTAATGAACTAAACAACTTTGCTCCAATCGCTCTTTCCCTCCCGTAGGTAAAGCATCCCTGGTTCCTTTAACCTTTCCTGGCAGGGATCCTCCTCTCTCATCTCTTTAACCACATGGACTCTCCTGCCAGAGGAGGATGTGGGAGGCAGGGGATTAATCCATGCCGGGGCCTGAGGCATCTGTGTTGATATGTGGTTTGTGCATGTGACCCCCAGTGGGGGCTCTGGGAACACGCCGAGTGTGCTGGGAGGTCAGACAAAGAAGCAGCCCCCCCAAAAGACGGTTTCAAAGCCTCTCAAAGACATTGTTCTGCAGGCTTAACTGCAGTGTTTATAAAAATAGATCAGAAGCTTTAAATGGGAGGCTGTTTCTCCACTTTGCGAAAGCCCAGGCTTCCCTCTGGAGCGTAAGTGTTGCCAGCGCCGGGCTTGGTATCATAAAAATGCAGTTTGTGAGAAAACATGCTGACGCCGTCGAAATGAATCGTTTTCTTGGAAGTGGAGTCTTTTCAATTCTCAACAGTGGTTAACTGAAGAGAGAGAAAGAAAAGAATTCTTTTTCCCCTCTCTCTCATAAAGTGAATTGATTTGTCTTCGTTTTCCCAAATGAAATGTTTTGGATGAGTCTGCAGTGAATGCTCAACACCAGGCGCTCTCTGAACTGGCCCTTCAAACGCTCAGACTGGTGTTCTGGAACTCTTTAGGTTACAACTGCTGATGGTGATGGGGGGAAAAGAAGTGGCCAAAGACTCAACCGTTAGAACCGTTACATAGAAAGCGTTTAGCCCACTTACCCCTTTTCTTAAAGGTCCTAAGAATTCACAACTGTTATTTTTTTGTCCATCCCTGAGGACATTTGCCTCCTCTTGCTACTCAAGTTAATACAGTGGTACCTCGAGATACGAGTGTCCTAACATACGAGATTTTTGAGATACGAGCCATCGAGCAAGCAATTTTTGCTTTGAAATATGAGCAACAGTTGAGATATGAGTAATTGCGCGGATCGGCCAGCTGCACACAACCCACCAGTTTACCTCGACTCGAGCGTCTCATAGTTCCCCACGCCTCAAGGTTACGGAACGAATTAAACTCATATCTCGAGGTACCACTGTAACTAAAAGTCCCAAAAAGAGAGGAGGGATTGGTTCTTGGACATTTGCGAACAAGACTTGGGGAATGTGCCCCCACCAAAGGAAGCTGATGACAAATCGATGAGATCCTTTGAGTTTGGGCATGGAGTTCATTACGTCTTTTCATCTTAGAGAAGGCAACTTCTCTATGGTCAAGCAGCTCTGTTTGGAGGAACCCGAGAAAATAAAGAAGGTGTTAAAAAGTATGTCTGACAGCTGGTGCCATTTTGAAGTAGAAGACTTTATACTGGAGCTTTCCAAACCAGTTGTTAGTATTGATCAGTTTCTAAGCTAGCTGAGGCACCCTGGTGGAGAAGGCCTGGTCCCGCCTTCCTGGGGGAAAAGCACAGAATCCCAGGTCTAGAAGGGATGTGAGGAGTATCTAATCCATTGGTTTCTGCTTGAATCTGACTGTCAAATGTGTCGGTGGTTGCTTATGTGCCTTCTACTTTATTCCAAGAGTGGTCTTACACTCCACTATCAAGTTACTAGATTCTGTCTCGTCTAGATTTCTCTCCGGTGGAAATCACTTTAATCTGTGATGTTAAAAAACTGCTCCCTTGCTGTGCATTTATAGATCTCTGTATATATATTCTATGCCTAAAGATGGTACTTGAATTTTTCCTTATAACTCTTTGTAGTATTAGAAGCAGCCATCTCTATTATCCAGTTAATTAGCTCATCCTCTTAGCTTGATCTTATCAAATACTTGAAGAGCAGCCCAGCTCTTATTGAAGTCATTGGCAACGATGTGAAGTAACCGAGGTGCCCACCAAGGGATGAATGGATAAAGAAGTTGTGGCACATATATACAATGGACTATTACTCAGCCATAAAAAGAATGAAATCTTTCAGCTGTAACACCATGAATGAATCTATAGGGTATCACGCTAAGCGAAGAAAGTCTGACAGAGAAAGACAAATACCGTATGATTTCACTTACATGTGAAATCTAAAAATAAGACAAATGAGCAAATAAAACAAAATAGAAACAGGTACATAGATACAGAATACACACTACTGGTTGCCAGAGGGGAGGAGGGGAGGGACAGGAGGAAAAGTTGAAGGGGAATAAGAGGCACAGACCTCCCGTTATAAATTTAAAAAAATCATGGGATGCAATGTACAGCACAAGGAAAACAGCAAATATTATCATAATACCTTTGTATGGTAACAGAGGGTACTAGACTTACCATATTTTCCGGCGTATAAGATGACTTTTTAACCCAGGAAAATCTTCTCAAATTTGGGGGTTGTCTTATACACCAGTTGTCTATTATAGGGCGAGTATATCCCAAACTCTATATTTTAACTGGGAAAGTTGGGGATCGTCTTATATACCCAGTCATCTTATATGCTGGAAAATACGGTATTCTGGTGATCATATCATAAGTAATACAAATGTTGATTACTATGTTGTATGCCCCCAGACGAATACAATATTGTATGTCAGCTATACCTCAGTGATAAAAAACAATGTTGAATAGATCACAGCCTGACACAAACTAACCAGTAATCTACCTGATTGTGGAAAGGGAGGGAATAAAGGCTAAGATTACGACGAAAAAGTAAGGAACACGTGGTCAGGAACTGGGTGTGCTGGGGGAGGTCAGCTTCCGGGAACACCTGCAGGAAGGCAACCCAGTCACCTGGGCCAGCGCCATGAAAAGCCACTAAAACTCACGGCTTTGACCATTTGAAAGGAATCTGAACTTGCTCTTCACGATCGAGTCAGTTGACAGTTGGCGACCGCGGCTTCCTGTTTTTATGGAGAAAACTCACTGGGCCTCTTACTGAAAAGATGCAGCAAACCCTCGCGGACACTCACTTGCTCTTGGAAGACAATATTTGGATGAGTCACGTGTAAACAAAGCAGGATCACATGGGTTAGATGCCTGCTCAAGCACACACGGTTTAAGCATGAATGGGAAAGTGGTTATGTCTCCTAAGTTTCATAGATTTCTCTTGTTTGGATTCTCTCAGCCTCTCCCCTTGCATCTGGGAAGAACCAGGGAGAGTTTGAGAATGTCACAAAACCTCAAGTACACCTGGTTTTCTTCTCGCCACCATGGAAGGCTTTATGGATGGCTTTTTATTACATAAATAAACGTAGGCTGTGGAAAACTCATAAACATTCCTAGCTTCACTGGGTGGCTCTGATGTCGAAAGAGAACTGTGTGAGGTTTTCTCCATTTCTTCTTTGTTTCCCCACTCGTCCGGCTCTCTGACTTTCCTGGACATTTTTTTTTTTTTTAACTCTATGTCCTCACATTCTCCCAAGTGTAATTACATGAGCTCTGCTATTTCCTTTATAAGTTACCACTTTAGAAGAGTACCTTCTTAGCTGATAATGAGGCAGGAAAAATTCAGTAAATGTAAGGATCTCTTTGGTACCCAGGGAGGGAGGAGGGCAGCGGGTAGAAGTAACTGCAGGCTCTTGGACCCTGGGTCTCGTCCTAAAAGCTTTCTAAAGCCATAAACCAGCAATACCTTTGACAATATTTTTTTTCACTATTATCTATTGAGAAGGGAAGTGTAAAAATATTTTCAAACTGTCCTGGCTGGTTTGGTTCAGTGGATAGAGCATTGGCCTTCGGACTGAAGAGTCCCAGGTTTGATTCTGGTCAAGGTTGCAGGCTTGATTCCCAATAGGGGATGTGCAGGAAGCAGCTGGTCATTGATGTTTCTCTCTCTCTCTCTCTCTCTCTCTCCCTCTCCTTTCCATTCTGAAACCAACACAAATATATTTAAAAATATTTCAAACCTATCTGAATTCTGGTGGAGCAGCATATTGGCATTTGTTTAAGTTTATTGATCTTTCTGTAAATTTTTATTTATTTACTTATTTATTTTTAAATAGATAAATATCTATATATATGTATATATATATATATATATATATATATATATATATATATATAAAATATATTTTATTGATTTTTTACAGAGAGGAAGGGAGAAGGATAGAGAGTTAGAAACATCAATGAGAGAGACATCGATCAGCTGCCTTCTGCATGCCCCCTACTGGGGATGTGCCCCCAACCAAGGTACATACCCTTGACCGGAATCGAACCTGGGACCTTTCAGTCCGCAGGCCGATGCTCTATCCACTGAGCCAAACCGGTTTTGGCTTAAATATATATTTTATTGATTTTTCACAGAGAGGAAGAGATAGAGATAGAAAATTAGAAACATCAATGAGAGAGAGACATCGATCAGCCACCTCCTACACGCCCCCCACTGGGGATGCGCCCGCAACCAATGTACATGACCTTGACTGAAATGGAACCTGGGGCCCTTCAGTCCGCAGGCCGATGCTCTATCCACTGAGCCAAACCGGTTTCGGCAATTTTTATTGATTGATTGATATATAGAGAGAGTGACACCAATCTGTTGTTCCACGTATCCATTCATTCATTGGTTGCTTCTTGTATGTCACCAGCTTCAACCCTCATCTGGAAGGGAAGGCATTTCCTTAATTGTGTGCAATTTTTAAATCATATTTCCCAAGCTTAGTTGGGGTGCTCTCTATTCTCTCCTGGGTATAAACACCCCATCCGCTAGCACACTGAGCCTGTTAGCTACTGAACTAGCTTGGGATGAATTAGGACACATTCCTTCCCTGGGCGGACAAAGTCCTAGGAGGCTCCTTCGCCTGCCCAGGTGGCCACGCGTGGTCTGTGGCTTGCGGCGTGTAGGCGGGAATGCTGACGTCCTGGACACATGCAACGGAAAAAGGAAGCAACGGGGGTAAAGCTGCGGTATAGGCAGGCGCAATTTGTTTATTAATAGAAAAGACGAGGCTGTGCAGCAATTTGCTTGCAAAAAGTACCAGAAATTTATAGAAGCTAGAAGAAGTACAAGAGAATAATTTGTTGTCCCTGACATTTTTTTTTCATTCCCAATAAATGCCGACCATAATGACATGTTTACTCTTTTTTTCCGTTGCAAAAGTAATACTTATAAAATGATATTGGGAAATTAGAAAGTGAGTGAAAATATAGCCATATTTTTGGCATGGCGAGGCAACCGGGTTTTAGCGTTTTTGCAGGGTTTCTTTTCTGTCTTTTCTCCGAAAACAATTTTTTGGGTTGGTTTCTGAAAATGTTTTTTTGACCAGAATGCGTGGGTCGATTACCTCAGACCCGTGAAGAAATGAGGTAATTGGCTCCTTCATAATAAGGTATTGCTACATGCCTGTAGTTACCGAGAATGGTAAAAGATCAACAAAGAGATCCTTAATGTATTACACCCTTTGCCAAAAAAGTGGGCCCCTTCTATCGGTTCTTTGTGGCTTATGGACAGATACTATGCGCTATCTCTAGTGTGTGTTATTGGTGCCCTTTTAAAATACCCTTCCAGAAGCTTCTCTCTTGGGACTACCAAGTTGGCTCTCCT
This sequence comes from Lasiurus borealis, assembly GCA_004026805.1. Taxonomy (NCBI): domain Eukaryota; kingdom Metazoa; phylum Chordata; class Mammalia; order Chiroptera; family Vespertilionidae; genus Lasiurus; species Lasiurus borealis. Next base: position 28,041 of record PVJN01014830.1, on the reverse strand, counting down.
CTTGCCCCACCCAAGTATCATGAGGTCTCCCCGTGTACCTGACGTGGGGGAAAACCTCCTCCCCTCCTGACCACACACACAATCATCCTTGGAAGGGTCTTAATTTGAACCCTCGAATGAAAGCAAACCTGTAATTTTCATGAATTAAAGAACTGGTAATCCCCGGCCTCTGGCTGATGAGCCCTCCTCCTTCCTTCCCGCAATATGAACTTTATAAACAACAAGGTCACATTCAGAACTTTGGAGTTTATGGTTTTATTTGTGACAGAAGAAGTAAGATGGCCGACTGAAGAGTCAGCTCTATCGTATTGCTGAAATGAATCTTTTGCCTGGCTGGTGTGGCTCAGTGGTTGAGCATCGACCCATAAACCAGGAGGTCACGGATTGATTCCCGGTCAGGGCACATGCCCGGGTTATGGACTCGATCCTTAGTGTGGGGCATTCGGGAGGCAGCCGATCAATGATTCTCTCTCATCATTGATGTTTCTATCTCTCCTTTCCTCTCAGAAGTCAAGAAAAACATATTTAAAAAATAAAGAATCTTTAGGTGTTCTGATATGTGAATACTACAGAATTTCATTGGCCTTGGGACAAAAATGAATTAGTAGGTATATATATTTGTTGAATGCTTTGGTATTTATATATATATATATATATATATATATATATATATACACACACACACACACACACATATATATATACATGTATAGTATATATAGTGCAATTATATATATATGCGTGTGTGTATATATATAATTGCACATATATATATGTGCAATGCTTTGGGTTTTATTTTTCATCAACCTCATTGAGGTGAGATTTGCATAAAAATATGTTTCGGTGGGATGAGTTTTGACAATTGTATCCATCTCCAGAACATTTCCACCACCCAAATTTCCCTCAGGTCTCTCTGTTGTCAGTTCCTCCCTCCATCCCACCTCAACTCTAGGCAACTGCTCATCTTCTTTCTGTCATGATAGAGTAATTTTATGTAATCTAGAATTTTATGACAATAGAAATACCCAGTACGGATCCTTCTGTGTAAGGCTTTAACTCAGCACAGTGTTTCTGAGATTCATCCACGTTGTTGTGTGTTGCAATTGTTGTGTTGTTCCTTTTTATTACCGAACAATGTTCCACTGTATGTCCGTACTAAAGGTTATGTATTCACTCATCTGCTTATGGACATTGGGATTGCTTCCGGTTTGGCTATTGTGATTAGAGCTGCTCTGGATAATTAGGCACAGTCTTTGTGTGGGTTGAGATCATGATAACGTTAATTTCATAAAATGAATTAGAAAGTATTTCCTCCTCTTCTGGTTTCTGAGATTGTGGAAAATTGGTGTTAATTCTTCTTTAGGTATTAGGTAGCATTCCCCAGCAAACCCCCACAGGGTCTGGAAGTTAAAAATGACCTTCTCACCAGATGTGACAGAATAAAAATCTCCCCGAAGTTTCCCTGAGAATATCTAAAGACTCATGTAGTGCGTCTCCGTGGGCATCTTTTAACACCGTATCAATAAACTTCTTAATCACATGGTGGGATCTTGGTGTTGACCAGAAAGGGATTTGAGCCAGGGTGTTTTAAGTTGATCAGTATCTGGAGGGAGAAAGAGCTCTGTTTTAAGAGCCCTTTCAGAAAAATGTCTGCCCATTAACAGGAATGCCAAAGTCCTCAGAGTGAAGTGTATACTCCAGGCCAAGTTCAGTGTTGCAATGGCCATGCCAAGGGAACTAACTGTGTTTCCTGTTCTATCTTCCCCACCCCTACACTTTTGACTTTTCTCTGAAGGGCACTTAGAAAACCTGGAACTGATGGAGTGATCGAGTTTAGTTATATTTTGTTATTGAAGAAGCAAGATGGTAATTAATGGTTTTTGTTTTTTTTTAATAAATCAGTTCAAGATAACTTTGAGGAAGACCTCATCTTATTATTACAGTCAAAAGATTACATGATGTATGAAGAAAAATTTCTTTTGATTTTCTTAGGAAGATATTAAAAACCCCAAATTTGAAAGCCAGTTGAATAATGTAATACTAGTTATTGGGCTAATCAAACCTTCCCATCTGCCAAGTGTAAATATTTTCTAAGATGACACCATGTGACTCCTGATCATTTACAAGGACAAAATCATTCTGAGATTGACTAAGAATGACACTGATACTGGAGACTGTAAGGTGTTTTTTTTTTTTTTTTTTAGTTTATAAGAAACTAATGTTGGGCTTAGAGTATTCCAGCTAATAATCAAATACAAAATTTTATAACACAGCTGATGAGATATTCTTGTGTTTGATTTTTCTCAAATAAATACAGGCTGTTGTTGATTCCATCAAGACAGCGTTCTGGGTAGAACAGTGACTAGCATGTGCTTTTATCTCCGTGAACACATGTTTGTAATTGCACCCATACCAGTGCACTTTCTTAGGGGAAAGTTTGCCAGCCTGTGTAATGAGATTAGTACTTCCATGGAAGAATCCAAAGCCAACAAGATAAGAAGCATGTAGCCAGATTGGTGAAATAGTCAAGGAGGGTGGGAAACAGAGGGACTAGAGACTTTTATCATATTTTCTCACAAATGTTCTCCCCATCAACAAAGCATGAATGTGCCTTTGATGGCTGCTGTTAGAAATCAGATATCACCAGGTCTCTGTCCCTGCTGAGCTTATAGTTGCAAAGGGGGACTTTAAAATAGTACACAAATGAGTAGACTTAATTAATGTACCAGTTCGAAACGATTGGAGCATGGGAAAGATCTGAATTCACATCTTGGTTCTGTTACTTGAAGTGTAATTATGGGAATGAATTTTAATTTTAATGGGCCTTCGTTTCCATCTTAGTGACCAGCATCTAACCTTTTTTTTAAAAAAAATATATTTTATTGATTTTTTACAGAGATGAAGGGAGAGGAATATTTAGGAACATCAATGAGAGACATCGACCAGCTGCCTCTTGCACGCCCCCCACTGGGGATGTGCCCGCAACCAAGGTACATGCCCTTGGCCAGAATTGAACCTGGGACCTTTGAGTCCGCAGACCGACACTCTATCTACTGAGCCAAACCGGTTTCAGCAGCATCCAACCTTTTAGGCATGAAGCATAGAGATTATCACTCATGCCTCATTTTACCTCATCACTTACTTCCCAAGTCACCTCCTCCCGTGGGTGGCCCATTGGCCATGGTTGATGGAAGTAGGAATGTAAAGGTCCAGCCATTCTAGCTCTGGTGGGTGAGTCTGTCACGTTCCAGGCTCCCCGCGGGATTGGCAAGGGCACAAGTCTGCATCATACCTGCGTCTCCTTCTACCCCAACCTCCTCTCCCCCTTTAATCCACAGGTGCCGATCCCAAAGGAACCCCCAATCTAACGAACACTAAGCTCTCTCTCAGGTCAGCTGCCGGGGGCATTTTTGCGGGGTGAGAACTGGTAAAGAGTACGAAAGCCTAGGAATTTTTAATTTTATTTTTAGCAGATGCAGTATTCTGAGAAAGGGATCAACATGATTAAAAAACTGATGGCCAAGAAATATGATGCTTGTTGTCGTGTTGGAAGATCTGGACGTTTGAGCCACTAAATATAAAACAGACTGGGAATCTGTTTCAGGAATCTGGGAATGAAACCCACAGGCTAACAGAGGTTGTCGCTGGAGGGGGAAAAACACATTTAAGTTATTTTTCAAGAGGGAACTGGAAAGATTTGGTGTCAAACCTGGATGCGAGGATGAAGACAAGCCAGCTGGAGTACATTCTTGCTTCCCAAGTTGAGAGCAGAGGTGTCTGAGTGCCACTGATGGGATCAGACGCGATGGGAGAGGGGTTCATGAAGACGATGAGCCCCTCAGATGTTAACATCTCTCGCTTCAAATGATATTGAATGATATTGAATGTAGATGCTCCTCATCTTGGGAGACATTCCTCTGAGGCAGCCAGGTGGAGGGATTTCTAGCAGCAGCACGGGGCATCTTGCCCCTGGGGGAAAGGGGGTGAGTTCCAGCCCGAAGGGACCCCCATCTTAACAGCAAGGAGCACTTTTCTGACTTGTGCAAAGGTGTGTGTGGGCCAGAAGGCACGCTAGCCATGGTCTTGGGATCACAGAGAGATGTGATCGACGCTTGCTGAGATGCGTGAGTTTGATTTCAATTAGAGGAGGGAAATTCCTGAAGGAGAGCTTTGATAAGATAGATTCATTTTTTAAAAAATACGTTTTTATTGATTTCAGAGAGGAAGGGAGAGAGAGAGAGAGAGAGAGAGAGAGAGAGAGAGAGAGAGAGAGAGAATGAGAATATCATTGATGGTCTGCTTCTTGCACACCTCCTAATGGGGATCGAGCCTGCAACCTGGGCATGTGCCCTTGACTGGAATTAAACCTGGGACCCACCGAGTCCGGTTTGGCTCAGTGGATAGAGCATTGGCCTGTGGACTGAAAGGTCCTGGGTTTGAAACTGATCGGGGGCATGTACCTTGCTTGCGGGCACATCTCCAGTAGGGGCGTGCAGGAGGCGGCTGATTGATGTCTCTCTCTCATCTATGTTTCTGACTTTCTATCCCTCTCCCTTCCTCTTTGTGAAAAATCAATAAAATATATTAAACACACACACACACACACACACACACACACACACACACACACACAAACCTGGGACCCTTCAGACCCCAGGCCAAGGCTCTATCCACTGAGGCAAACCAGCCAGAGGGGTAAGTTAGATTTCTTTAGGGTGAGAGATTAGCATGTCACTCAAACTTTCTGAGTGTCATCTTCTTTACTGGTGTAGCATTCTGGTTTTCTTCTCTCTACTCCCCCCGAGATTCTTCATACCAAGATATGATAACCAAGTGAGCCATTTGGCAACACAGAGAAAAGAGGTGGAGATTCGTAGCCTAAATAACGTGTTAGACTTAATGCTGAGAAGTGATTACATTTAGCCTTCGAAATGCTCACCTTACTGATACTTTACATGTACACGGCAGGTCACTTCCCTTCACCCCATTCTTGCGTGCACCAGACCCAGCTGTCCTGACATATCCACAGAGGTGGAAACTGATTGAACACAGAAGGCTCAGCTGCCTTCCAGTGGGAGAGCTGTTAACTCTACGTGAGCAAAGGTATGAAACACAGATCAATAAGCTGCTTTGTAACTAGGTATAAAGTGACTGGGAGCTTTGTCCCAGGTTGTCAGCATTGTTTATTTTTCACTTCTTCAATTACAGCTGACACATTTTCAGGTGTCCAACATAGTGATTAGACTTTTACATACCTTATAGAATGATCACCCCATTAAATCTAGTGCCTATCTGCCAAAGTTATCACTTATTATTGATGATACTCCTACCTCAGCCTCGTTGAGTGATAACAGCGAGGCTGATGATCTGTACCTGATCTCAGACCTCAAAGGCTTGGGGGTGGTTACAGTGCAGGAATATCCTTAAGAGACCAGCAGGTGTACAAAGTCCAGGCCGAGGCTGTCTTTTAGGGTCACTGGTGCTGAGGGGTTCCCCCTCTATCTCCCCCCCTTCCCCACCACTCATGCCAGTGGTTTTTAATAGAAGAAAGAAACACATCCTGGTCCAGCCCTCACAGAGAGGACCCGTTTTCTCACAAAATCCCAGAAAGACTTGGAAACAGACTCTCCATCTTTGAGATTGAAGAATTAAGGCGTGGCTTTGAGAGGTCACCAGGAAGAGACAGTTGAGCACAGTGGATTCGTCCCTCTGTCTTTGTGGCTGGTGGCAATGCTTTCAGAATGGGTGAGTGGCATAGATATTACCTCTAGATGGCTGGTCCCAGGACCAAGGTGGAAGCAAGGGGATTTCACACAATGACAGAAGCATTAAAGGTAGCAGTTACCACCATCATAAATGTCTCCATCTCTGTCTCCATTCTCTCTATTCCCATGACCTCTTCTTTTTCCTCCCCTGTCCCACTCCCTTCTATTTCTTCTCTCCCCTTTTCTCCTCCTCTTTCATGTCGGACTTTGTTGTCCAGAATGTAGGCTGTACTGGTGTTGGTAGAGACATAATAAATCGATACCAATCCTATATAATAAAAGACTAAGATACAAATGACTCCTATGGGAGTTTGACCGCTCGCTATGACGTGTGCTGACCATCAGGGGGGCTGTGCAGAACAAAGGAAGGCCCCAGCCAGCAGCAGGCAGGTCCTGATTGGCCCTGAGCACTAGCCAGGCCTAGACCCTACCTGTGCATAAATTTTGTGCACTGCGCCTCTAGTATTAAAATTAACTCATCGAGTTCATATATGCCAAACACCTGCATCCAACCTTTCTTGTGTCTCCTTTAATTATGATTTAATGTCCTTTAAGATAATTATATTATCTCTGAATTGAGGGAAATGAAGCTGGGTAGGAAAAATGACTTGCTCAAGGCCTGCCAACTCATGAGGCGTGGGGGCAGGATTTGAACCGAGGTCTGTGTGGCTCCGAAACACTTGTTCTGAGGTCATGCAGATTCAGTGGGGGCAGCGGTTGGCAAACCGAGGCTCGCGAGTCACAGTTTGCTGCTCTGCTGACTGATGAGTTTGCCGACCGCTGAGTTGGAGGATCGGTCCTCCTGGATGTGGTGGGGAGCCAGGGGCTGTGGTGGGAAGTGCAGGAAGAATCGAATAATCGCGGGGTTTCAGATTTGGGTGGTCTGTGAGACAGTTGGTCCCGCCTTCCCCAGAAGAGGGACACCCTGACTCCTAGAAACAGTTTCAGCCTCTAATTAGCATCAAGATCATGTTTTAGGTTAAATGAGATTTTGGCAAGGGTTCCAGGAATTCTTGTGTTAAGCCTTCACTCGGTTTTTGCCTACAACAGGCCCGCTAAATTGCGACCGAGAGACCTCCTATTAATTTGAAACTGTCTTGAACTCGAAATGGTCCAACTATTAAGCTAACGAACGAGCGGCATGCCTGTTACCTCCGCACTCATTCCCCCCGAGTCTTCCTCCCGATGGTCACCGGGTATCACGTGATGGCCGAGAAAGGCTATTAGGCAGAGGTTACAGAGAGTCTGAAAAGTAGGAAAGTCAGGCTTGCCGGAGGAGCCCCGGCCTATTAAGGGGAGAGAAGTCTGGTTCTGATTACTGCTAATTATAGATAAGCTGGAGCCGACAGTCATTTTCTGACCACAAACTCAAATCAATCACGGCTAATCGGTTCCAGGCAGCTCAGGATGATCCATGAGGTCCTACCTCGCCCATGTCACGGCTGCTGTGTTCCATCTGCTGCTCCGACAGTCGATCAAATACACACCTCATTTTCTACCCTCCGACTAATCACGCTCGCTGTTAACAGTGTTAGCTCCCAGCCGCTTACTGAAATCGGCCGCCTCGCACCAGAAGGCCTGGTGGTTGAGTCATCGCTTCCTTCTCTAAAGTGGGGCCTGCAGGCCTAGGAGCAAACTGCCCAGCCGCGAGAAGCCATCGTGGCTGGAGCGTGTGGCTCCTTGTGTCGATTTCACACAAGGGGAGGAGCCTCCAGAGGTGGGTGGCCATGACCTTGTGGGTTATGGAAGCCATGTGGTAGGTGCAGAAGTTGAAGGTGCTTTGGATAGGTGGTCTCCAAAAGAGGAAACAGCTGAGGCTCTTCTTCAAAATAAAGCGAGAAAGAGAGAGAGAGAGAGAGAGAGAGAGAGAGGTTTTTTGATTACCCCAGATGCACGGGTTCCCAAGGAAGCAGATTTCAAATGCCATCTAATTAAGAAGGCCTTTGTTTTTTTTGCTTTGTTTTGTTTGTTTGTTTTTAATCTATTTTATTGATTTTTCACAGAGAGGAAGGGAGAGGGATAGAGAGTTAGAAACATCGATGAGAGAGAAACATCGATCAGCTGCCTCCTGCACGCCCTCTACTGCGGATGTGCCCGCAACCAGGATACATACATGCCCTTGACCGAAATCGAACCTGGGACCTTTCAGTCCGCAGGCCGACGCTCTATCCACTGAGCCAAACCAGTTTCGGCAAGGCCTTTGTTTAGAGGTTGCAAACAGGTAACCCCTAAGTGAAGAGCTGATTGGACCCACAAACTGTTTAAAACAAGACTTGTTGCCCACATTTATGGAACAAGGAATTGTACAGCATTTCAGGTGGGTGGCTTTTGTGTACCGTATTTTCCCACCTTTTAACCCAGGAAAATCTTCTCAAAAGTAAGGGGTTGTCTCATATGCCGGGGGTGTCTTAGGTTTACATGTTTGATGACAAACAGCCTTACGTTTACAAGTGACAGTTTTCGTGCTAAGTACCTGCATGTCATAAGCATTTGAGTTAAAATTGCCATATTGAAATCAATTTTGATGTGCATTTTTAAAAAAATTTTTATTTGGTGTGTGTTGGAAGACGGGTAATCTTATACGGCGAGTATATCCCAAACTCTATATTTTAACTGGAAAAGTTGGGGGTCGTCTTATACACCCAGTCGTCTTATATGCCGGAAAATACGGTACTTGTTTGAAAATTGGAAAGACTTAGTGCCAGAGCTGCCATCTCAACCCCCTTCCACTCCCCTGCGGGAGGCTGTTTTCTTTGGAAAAGACTATGTTTTCCAGCTCATCACCTCCGCCACGACTTTCTCTAGACCTGCACCCACCCCCTTCACAGGTGTCTGCTACTTCCTGGCTCTCACAGCTTCACTGAATCTGTGACCCTGACCAAGTGCTGGAGCTCCTCATGGAGTGACGATCCCTCTGCCTTTTGAAGGTTCAGACAAAGGCAGATGAACAAGAACAAAGTATGGAAAATAATGGGAAATAGAACAGAGTATGCCCTTGGATGAAAGCTATGGCGTCCTACTTTGGGCCCCATTTTTTTGGGGTGACCTTCTCCACCTGTCCTCCATCTGTGGGAAGAATGGTCCATTCTTCCCCAGGGATAAGTCCTCCTAGACCTCCAGACATTCAATGCCGACTCTGAACACCCAAGGCCACCAGACACTTCCCCATCTTTGTCCTCCTGCGGATGGGCTGTGCTGCTGGTGTACGTACACGTAGCGGTGAGAGGCGGGCAAGGGGAGGCTGGAGGTAGGAAGGTAGGAAGGATGGATCTAGTTCTTGGTTATGTGGCTTGTTTCCACGGACAGACATGGGAGACCCCTTGCAACATAGTCTAGGTTTGGGGGTCAGAAAAGAAGGTGAGCTGGTGGCCTCTGTATTCCTTTCCAGGGCTTATCCTAAGGTCATATTTTAAAACTTGAAGCCCGGTACAGTGGTACCTCGAGATACGAGTGCCCTAACATACGAGATTTTTGAGATATGAGCCATGGAGCGAGCGATTTTTGCTTTGAAATACGAGCAGCATTTGAGATAGGAGTAATCACGTGGATCGGCCGGCTGCACACAACCCACCAGTTTACTTCCATTCCAGCATCTCATAGTTCCCCACGCCTCAAGGTTATGGAACGAATTAAACTCGTATCTCGAGGTACCACTGTACATGAAAATCGTGCACTGGGGGAGGGGATCCCTCAGTCTGGCCTTCACCCCCTCACAGTCCGGGGGCCTCCATCAGACATCCTTAGTGCCCCTGGGGAAGCGGGAAAGGCTCCCTCCACGGCCGTTCCCTCCAACCATGAGCCTGGCTTCTAGCCAAGCAGCTGATCCCCCTGTGGGAGCGCACTGACCACCAGGGGGGAGGTCCTGCATCGAGCGTCAGCCCCCTGGTGGTCAGGGCACATCATAGCGACCAGTCGTCCTGCTGTTCGGTCGATTTGCATGTTAACCTTTTATTATATAGGATGTTGTGTCCCTAAAATGTTCTTATATTCCAATAGTGGCACAGATCCTATGCTTTGGTGTATACCACCTTAAAATGCAATAGCTTTTCACCCTGGTTGGTGTGGCTTTGTTGGATGAGTGTTGTCCCATGCACTCAGAGGTTGCCAGTTCAATTCCCAGTCAGGACGCATGCCCGGGTTGAAGGCTTGATCCCCAGTAGGGGCCGGGCAGGAGGCAGCCAATCAATGTTTCTCTCTCATCTGTTTCTCTTTTTCCTTCTTTCTTCCTTTCTCTGTAAAATCATTTAAAAAATGTAAAAAATACAATATTATAGCTTTTCTGGGGAAGAAGAAATGAAAGAAGAAAGGCTACGTCTTTGAGCATCTCCAGGCCACTTACGTTAGTTCTCTTTCTCCTTACGTCATAGTGTTACATCATAGGATGTGGTGCTGCCCAACTGTTCTGGAACATAAGGTCTTTAATCTCAGAGAGCATGGCATTCTGTCTCTTTGAGTGTTGTTGCTCGATGCTCGTGGTTTTTCTCTGATCATTAGCACTTGAGCTGAGTCTGTTTCCATGGTCGGTCTAACTCCCCTTTCTGGGACTGCTCCCCTTACTACGATCAAGAGCTTTTAGATTTTAGATCTAGTAGACCCGTTTGCTGAGGCAGCCTGGTGTTACTGGTCTCCATCGCTTCTTGTCTTTGAAGAGGTTCGACCTCGGGCTTGGTGTGTGTATTTGTCATCTGAAGGCCATCACGATGCTGCAGTCACCCCCGTGCAGGCCTCCTAGATGAGAAAACTTGATTCTGGTGACTTGCATCACCCCTCAGCTATGATAAGAAATGCATTTTCCTTCAAGTGGAAAAAAAAATCCAAATAAAAAAACGGGTCAATCGGGCGAACAGTTTTGATTACACTTGTTTTCATCAAATTCAACTTCAAGCAAATTGATGGGATGAAGGAATCGGCCAGTTCCGAACTCAGTCAAATCCTGTTAAACTGGTTGGGCTCAGAAACAGAGAAACAGCCTTGGGCGGTCAAGGTTACACCTTGGTTACAACAGCCAAAAAAATAAAAAAAAGAAGAAGAAGAAAAAAAAAAAGCGCTACAGTTCTAGGGCTTACAAAATGCCCCATTTCAACACTTTTCCTTTATCTCTAATCATTTGGCTGTGCTCGAAGTCAGCACACCATCAAGTAAACTTCAATATTTGGCCACAAGTCACAGCATTGTAGAAACATTAATAGCAAGTGAACTATCATCACTTTCCATAATTAGAGTAATAGGAAACAGACATCTCCAAGTCATGTGTCTGATCGCCAACTTCTCCTTGCCATCTCACTTGACATCGGGAAGAAAACGCAATCCTGCCTATGGCAATATTGGCGGATTCATTTGTTGAAAGGACTGAAGCTAGTTAGGAGCACACAATTTGTGTTAGCGAGTTGATCGCAGGCCACTCCTGAAAGAAACTTTTTTTCCTCCCCACTCAAAATTAAAAGAAAAAAATGTATTTTGCTATTTTTTTCTCTTGCCCATTAACATTCCAAAAGAGGCTGTATTTAGAAAACAGGGTAGAAATCACTCCGAGTATTATATTTTGCATTATTTCCAGAGGCAGGGAATTGCTTTCATAATGAAAGGAAGTAGTTCATTCACCTCCTTTCATTGATCAGTTGCTAAGGAAAAACCTATGTGGCTCTCATGGACTGTTGGTTGTTGACAAGAAATAACAATTTTCTAGGCCAAATGAGTTTTGAGCATTTGCTAATGAATTCTCAAAGTCTTCTAGTGATATAGTTTGTGTCTTTATTGATTAAGATATGCTATGAACCTAAAATTTAACTTTACAGGAGTTATCTGGTAAACCTATGTACTCAGTTGCCTACTTTAAGAAAACCCAATAGGAGAATTTGAACTTTAAGCAGATGGATTTGGATGTGTTTTATTCACATTATGAGAATTCTTCCTTTTATTCATTATGGAGTTTCTTTTATTCATCAAATTTCTCTGGTAGCAACCTTCCGTATTGATGCAAAGACTCTGGATCTGTGCTGTCCACTGTGTCCAGCTACGAGCCACATGTGGCTGTAGAGCATTTGAACGTGGCTGTGGAAACTGAGAAATAAATTTTAAATGCTCTATAATTTTAATTATTTAAAAATTTCTTAAATGTGTTTAGGTAACCAACATTGGTTATTAACAATATAAGAATTTCAGGTGTACATCTGTAGATTCTGTTGTGTGCTCACATCCCAAAGTCTAGTGTCCTTCCATTATGTGAGCATATATTTGACCCCAGTTAATTGAGGTTAGCATTGCCTCCATGTGGTTAGTGGAGGGAGAATATATTGGAGGGAGAATGTCTCTAGTACATTTTATAATAGTTATTGAAGATCAACAGTTGATGGAGGTGGAATTGGAGGAGAAACATTGGAGGTGAAGATGCTAATAATCATATTTCAACTAGAATAGAGAATGAACCACTTCTGAAATTATAGAGTTCAATTCAAAACTAAGAACTTCTTTACCAAAAGGCACTAGTTAAGAGCTTTTCAGATTGGCTAGCAGGTAACCCAGTGGCCTGAGTGAAAGACATCTGGAAGAGACTTGGAAGTCATGGTATCTGGGTGTGGGTTGGGCTGACATCACCTGTTGTGTATGTTTGGGTAAACCTCTTAACTGCACGGGGCCATTTTTCTCTGAGGTCCTTTACAATCCCAACATCTTTTAAAGAGAAGGTCACCTTGAACATGGTCACTAACTTTTTCCCGTTGGGCACATCTGAAACCCATTCTGATTCGAGCATTCTTGAAGAGTAGGAAGACAGCCGAGACCGGTTTGGCTCAGTGGACAGAGCGTCGGCCTGCAGACTGAAAGGTCCCAGGTTCGATTCCAGTCAAGGGCACGTACCTTGGTTGCGGGCACATTTCTAGTGTGGGGTGTGCAGGAGGCAGCTGGTCGATGTCTCTCTCTCATCGATGTTTCTGACTTTCTATCCCTCTCCCTTCCTCTCTGTGAAAAATCAATAAAATATATTAAAAAAAAAAAAGGAGTAGGAAGAGAAACTTAGAGTCAGAAAAATCTCCTTTTCTCTAGAGAGTATCTGGGCTACCATAATTCAAGTTCATGAACATATAATCTTCATCTGCTCTGAGAAGTCCCATAAAGGATGGGCAAAATACATCCTCTGTTCTTTTATTACTTGTCATCTGGGTGGGGAGGGAAGGAAGTAAGACAACTCAGTATGCCCCAAGGCAGAATGAAACAAAGGCTCAGTATACACACAGACAGTGTGGACCTGGCCACGAAGGAGGGGAGCTCTTCCTTCACGGGGGTGTGGGCAAGGTCGGTGGCATTTGGCCATTCAGGCCTGAAGGATGAGTCTGGTGCCTTCGACTGAGGGAGGAATTAAGGGCTTGGCACAGCCATTTGGTTTAAGGGCACAGACCATGTGTGCATGGTAGTTGTGTTTATTTTGTTATCTTGCTGAAGCAATTCACATTTTACTTTTCTAGAGAAGAAGTAGAACCATAATGTCTCATTTTTTTTTTTTTACACAACTCATTTCTTTTATGCCTGATAGTTCCAGCACATTCTCGATGATTAAAACTTACCTGCCACTCCCTTCTCCAATGTCTCCCTTTTAGCAGGGCGTTCTGAGTGAGGGAGCGTGGTAAGAAAAGACAGAAGGATAGGAGAGAGGGTTTCTCCCATGTGCTAATTATGATGCAATTTCACTCAACACAACAATTTCGAGGACCCGTGGTGCCGGCTATAATGGGATTCTACCTGTATTTGATCTTGCAACCCTAAATCAGCCTCTAATTAGACTGTGTATTTATCTTTTTCTTCTTCTTCTAAGTGCCTATTAACACTCAGATGCCCCCCCTTCCCCCCGGTCTCCCCCAAAACCTATGCAAACAACTCTAACCAGGGGCTCCAGTACCTTCTGGTGGCTTTCCAGACCTCCCTCATACAATCTTCTTAATTATATCTTCCACCTCCCCAGCTGTACCACCGTGCAGCTGCCACTAATCCTAAATAAATATTTCCTGTTCTCCTTAGAGACAATTAAACCCAGCCTGTACCAAACCTTTGGCATCTGAGGGCCGCATGGATGGTGGTACAACCATTGCTGTTTGTCCTAGTAAATTGAGCAGAGACAGCTAATTCTAGTCCGTCTGTAGACTTAAGTCCTTTGTCTTGAAACAGAATAAATAGCCTTTGCTGATATGTCTGTACACCCTGTGGTCATGCCTAGTGAAGGTGGTATTCTTAGAAAGCCACTCCCAAGAGCAGTCTGTCCTCCGGACAACCTTAGAAACAGCCGGGATATGAGCCAACAGCTGTGTGTCCAACATTGGGGTGAGGGGGTGCCATAGGTGAGGCTGGGGCCAACGAGGTCCATGTGTCTCCAGCCGCTTCCTTTCCAGCGCATTCTAACAAAGGGCTGGTTTTCAAACTCAGCTCTTCTTAGGCGTCACCAGGAGAGTTTTACAAATGCCGATGCCTAAGAGATCTGACTTGATTGGTCATGGGAGGTGACCACAGGCTTAAGGATGGTTAAAAAGCTTCTAGGTGACCCCGATGGCCACAAAATATGCGTCTGCCGGTGGTAATGAACTCCCCTTGTGTGCCTCCTGGCTCTTTGGGTGCGTTTTCCTCTGTTGTTCCCTTTGGTTGTCAGCAAGACCAAAGCAAAAGACATCAGTCTGCAGACTCTAGTTGTTGGCCTGGGTCTGCTTCTAACTGCAGAACCAACCCAGAGGGAGAGAAGATCTAGAAGGTGTCCCGCCATCCGCACGCCTGACCTTTGCTTTGACTACTCAGATACCCATTCATGTTTCCCAAGAACTTTCCCAAGAAGCACGTTTAAGTTCAAAGTCACCGAGGGCAGCTTCCGGCATTGAATCCTGGCCAGGTCACCAGGAGATGCTTGGCATGCAGCATCCCGTCTCTACAGCTCAAGCTGAGCTGGGGAACTGCCAGTAAGACACGAACCCCTTCCTGAGACCCGTCGTGGCCTTTTCTATGCAGTCTCAGCCCCTCCTTTGAGACCCTTGGCTGTGCTTTGAGGTCACCTTTCAGAGGTGCCTCGTTTTTCCCTTTGTAGAGAGGGGTATCCAGTGAGGCGTGTGAGTGTGGGCTGTCTAAGCACCGGGACCCCGGTTTCAGGTGGTCCTGGCCAGTCTCTGTCCCACCACATCCTCCAGGTTGACACTCAGCCTTGGAAAGTTCTCGGGGAGAGAGAGAGACCAGATGGCCGCAGAGTGGCAATGCTCTCAGCGGCAGCTCATCCATCACCCTGACTTTGTTCATTTATAATAAGCGCATTCAATTTCTCCTTGAATTAGGGAGCTGAAAGCAACGGCGAGGCAGAAAAGCAGGCGGCGCGAGTCCTGGGCAAAATATCTGTGTCCTTGACAACAGCCGCGACTCGAGTGTTTGCTTTTCCTTAGTGTCCCTGTGTGTGGAGTAAGGCAAGAGTGTCGGGACTCACAGGTGTAACTCTTGAACCTCACAGTTGGTTCTCCATCGCCGGTGGAGTCAGAGCCATCCGTCAGTCAACAACATTTATTAAACTCCCACTTATTATTGAGCTGCGGCAAGCTTCGGGCTAAGTCAATACCGCGTGCATTAGGGTGCCCCGTGATTCCTGTGAGGTGTGTGTGTGTGAGTGGGGGGCAGGGGGAGGTGTAGGGGTGCGTCCTCCCTACACATGGATGAGGTGATACAAGCTTCATGCATCCATTCATTCAGCTAACAGCTTTGGAACCTCCGTGCGTGCGAGTCACGGCTCGATTTTGAAGGAGGCGTAGGAACGAACAAGAAAAGCTTTATATCCGCAGACCTTACGCTAGAGCAAACCGGGGGAGGCCAGGAAAATCCGCTGAAAGCCTCGTATTGACCGTGCCCCGTTCTGGGCACTTGACATTCTTTAGCTCATTAAAATCTCACAGTAACGCTTTGAAGTAGACGGTTTCCATGCACACCCCCTTCTTCCCATTGAGTGGCCGAGTGGGCTGCAGGCTGAGAGGTTGAGTAATTAACCAAGGTGGCAGGGCTCAGAAGTGGTGGATGTGGCTCTGTGACCTCCTCTCCTAGTAGTGCTTTTCTAGAAGCATCTAAGAGAGGCCAAGAGAGAGAGCACGCAGAGGAGGGAGACGCTCTATTTGCAGGAATGAGGGAAGGCTTTGCTGTAGATCAAGGACCCCAGACTCTTTTTTTTTTTAAATATACTTTATTGATTTTTTACAGAGAGAAAGGGAGAGGGATAGAAAGTCAGAAACATTGATGAGAGAGAGACATCGATCAGCCGCCTCCTGCACGCCCCACACTGGAGATGTGCCCGCAAGCAAGGTACATGCCCCCGACCGGAATCGAACCTGGGACCTTTCAGTCTGTGGCCTAAAGCAAAGCCAGAGGGGTCTTAGGAAGGAGGGAGGAGAGCACGAAGCCAGAAGGTGAGAGAAAGGAAGAATAACACGGGAGCCAGGGCATGCTGAAAGCCAGCTGCTAGGAACTGCCACCTGCGTGCTTAGTCTGCAGAGTTCCTCAGCACTGCCAAGTGGATTTCCCCCCTCACCCCCTAAAGCCGCTCGTAATCTTGAGATCAGTTTACCAAACACTCTAATGATAAGGCTGATAATGAGCCCTCTTTCCTGAGGACGCTGGGGGAGGGGGAGGGGGGATGTTTGGGATGCCTGCTCCTTCTCAGAGCTTTGAAGGCAGCACCCAGGAATTCCCCACTGGAGGCTGCCCACCCTGCCTTCGGGGGCGACAGAAATAGCCCGGGGCAGAGAGGGACCTGCGGTTGCTCCAGGCGAAGGCACTGCTTTCCCTCACGGCTGCGTTGGACTGTGCAGCATCCAACTTGGGTTGTGTGCTCTGGTTTGCCTTGAAGTCAAAATGCATTTCCGGGATCCTTGGTATGAATTAAAAATACACGTATTCTTCATTCATTTTGAATGGAAGTTTCCATTTATAATGAGCCAAGAAGATCCAAACCCTCCAGTGCCCTACTCCTCCCTCTTATTTAAAAAAAAAAACTTATATATATATATATATATATAAGTTTTTTTTTTAACTTACCCGTATTTTCCAGTGTTATAAGACTACTGGGCGTATAAGATGACCCCCAACTTTTCCAGTAAAAATATAGAGTTTGGGATGTGTGTGTGTGTGTCTGTAAAAAATCAAATATATATATGATTTTTTACAGAGAGGAAGGGAGAGGGATAGAGAGCTAGAAACTCAATGAGAGAGAAACATCGATCAGTTGCCTCCTGCACACCTCCTAGTGGGGAGGCACCCACAACCAAGGTACATGACCTTGATGGGAATCGAACCTGGGCCCCTTCAGTCCGAAGGCTGATGCTCTATCCACTGAGCCAAACCGGTTAGGGCTCCCTTTCACTTTTTATTTTTTAAAATATATTTTATTGATTTTTTTACAGAGAGGTAGGGAAAGAGAGAATTAGAAACATCTATCAGCTAGCTGCCTCCTGCACACCTCCTACTAGGGATGTGCCGGCAACCAAGGTACATGCCCTTGACCGGAATCGAACCTGGGACCTTTCAGTTTGCAGACAGGTGCTCTATCCACTGAGCCACGCCAGTTAGGGCTCCCTCCCACTTCTTAGAGCAAAGTCGAAGCCCTCACAAGGCATCACCTGCTCCCTGGGGTTTACATGTCCTCCCCACCTTCTTGCAGTACCATCACCTCTGATGCTTTTCTCTTTGCTCCCTGCGGCCCAGCCACCCCGGCCTCCTTTCTGGCCTGTGCACAGGCCAGGCCTGCTCCTGCTCCAGGGCCTCTGCCCTGGCTCTTCCCTCCCTGGAACTGCTACTTCCAATGTCTCTATGGCTCCCAGGCACCCTACCTTCCTTAGGGGAGGCACCCTACCTTCCTTAGGGGAGTCCTGCTTACTCCCTTGAAAACGGCAACTTCCCTCCCTCCGATTCCCCTCCAGGCTTTCATTTTCAGCCATCCTCACCACTTCCAATGAAATTATTATTTTTTTTTAAACTTAAACTCCAGTAAAATGTAAGCTTCATAAAAACCATGGGTGTTGTTGGCATGGCTGGGTGTCCAGTATAGTTCCAGACACATCGTGAATATTCAATAAATACTTACAAAAAGTATTTAGCTTACCCGTATTTTCCAGTGTTATAAGACTACTTGGCGTATAAGACGACCCCCAACTTTTCCAGTTCAAATATAGAGTTTGGGATATACCCGCCCTATAAGATGACACCCGGCGTATAAGATGACCCCCTAACTTTTGAGAAGATTTTCCTGGGTTAAAAAGTCGTCTTATACGCTGCAAAATACAGTATATTGAAAAAAGAGCCCCATCACCCAGGTAGCAGTGAGCATACCTAGTATTCTAACATCTTAGGTGGCTAACGTCCTCCAATAAAGAGAACCAGGGTTTTTTGGAGAGATGGCTGACTCTAGGATTGGGGAAGAAATCTACAAGAGGAGCCTGGCGGGTCTTGTAGTGCCAGAAAGGAAGCTCAATGTTGTAAAGCTCACTATTCACGAAGCTAAAAAAATCATTTTTTTTACTTGGGGCATGTCAATGCATCCAATTGCCAAAAGGTGGCGCTCCTCACCCGCTAGTCATTTCCTTCCCAAGTCAGGCCTTCTCCACATGTTCTGTGCCTTCTGTTAGTTGTTTCATAATAAAATATTACACCCTCATCCTCTCCTGGTAAAACACAGCCATAAAACAGACCTTATTCTTTGCGTTGATCTGCACTTTGATATACGCCAGTCCGTATTCCTCTGGGTAGGCAATACATAAAGCAAACGCTTTGTCTTTTCACTGGAGCCCGGCTGATGGCTCTTTGTGCATCTCTAGACTCTGCCATATAACTGAGCACCTTGACAATAAAATCATCCCTGCCCAGATCCAAGAATTTAATTTGCCTCGTGAGTTCGCCTCTCTCGATTTCATGGACCGTGAAAACACAGCTGGGGCCATTTACAGACTGTGGACAAACTCTCGAGTATTTTTGCTGAAGTCCTAATTCCAGGATCGGGCTTTGTTATTTTCTGCTTCGTTGTTGTTGGTGAAACGAGTGGATGGGCAATGGGCTGTGTCAAATTCGCCTGGCCCCTCTGTCTCGGGCACCTGCTGTCCGGGCATGGGATGAACTGGGTACAAGCGAGACAACTTAACGACGGGGATTTGAGCAGACACACCTCGCCGAGAATGAAACAAGGGCAGCCATTGGGAAAGATCTGGGCTTGTGTTCTTGGAGTTATAGGATTGGGAGGCTTTAAATCAATCAAATCCCACTCCGTTATCACTTCCCACCAACCCGATTTACTTCTGAGATACAGCAAGGTGCTGGTCACTATGGCAGAAGGGAGACATTTTCCAGCCTCCTGACTTATGGGTCATTAGAAACAAAGACATAAAAACATGATGGAGAGCATCATGCCAGCCCTGGGTAAATAAAGGTGTGAAGGAAGCAGTGAATGCCCCTCTAAGCCAGAATCTGGAATTCTAGATGATGATGATGATTATTATTATTATTAGTCATTTAGAACACAGGCCCCAAATCATATAGGAGTAAAAAGGATTTCTGAGCAGCACAGAAAATTATCATAAAGTTCAAGCACTTTTCTTTGTAGTAATGGGACCTTATAGGAGTTTTAGGACTTGAGTGCCTGGTAGGGTACAAGGTAAGGGCACAGCAAACCTTTAAGGAACGGATGGGGGGTAGTGGAGAGAGAGGCAAGAGGCAGAACCTGGAGGAAAGCAGGCTTACAGAGCCTGAGGTCTTGAAAGAATGTTCTAAAGGAGCCATTCAGTGTAGGATGCCACTCCTCAGCCCTGTCTAAAGGTGTCACCCCCAGAGCACAATTACATAATCGAGGCTTTCTGTGTCAACATTATTTGTTGGCAAAACATCGAATTGCATTTAGAATGCCCTGCTCGTTAGGATCGAAATGTGTGCGGTTAAAATGGTTAGGTTTAAACACCACTCATGCTATTAAAAGGAGCTGTAATTATTTACTTTGAACATGTATTACTGGTCAAGAATGAACTCCATTCTAGAATATACACTGAGTGGCCAGATTATTATGGTCTCTGAACGCATAATAATCTGGCCACTCAGTGTAGATATATATTAGAGGCCTGGTGCATGAATTTGTGCATGGGTGGGTCCAGCCAGCCTGGCCAGGGGGAGGGGATATGGGCAGTTGGCTGGCCTGCCTACTGGTCAAACTCTTGGTTGAGAGGGCAATTTGCATATTAGCCTTTTATTATATAGGATATACACTGAGTGGCGAGATTATTATGTGTTCAGAGATCATAATAATCTGGCCACTCAGTGTAGCAGTAAACATGTTATCAGAAGCATTTACTCAGATTGCATATTTTACACGTTTTTGGTGCAAAGTAAAAAAGAGACATGACTCCATTTTATTATATGCATATGAAGAAAAAGTACACTGGGACTGAACCGATTCAGAATCCTTACAGTTCTAGTTTAAGTGCCCTGTACAGCAGTGATCAGAGGAATGATTATCCACTGAGACGAGAAATTGAAATTTTCTTACCAGATTAGAAGAACTGCGCTATGAAAATCATGTTGTTTTTCAGTTAGGTCATGGGACCACTCAATCTGTGGCTTCTAGTATTCTCTAGAAAATTCCATGCAGCTTGGTGTGTAGAGAATGAAGTGCCATTGTTTGGAATAAAGAAGAGAGATGAATCGAGTTCTCTCTTTTTATTTTTTTTAAATACATTTTATTGATTTTTACAGGGAGGAAGGGAGAAGGATAGAGTCAGAAACATTGGTGAGAGAGAAACATCCATCAGCTGCCTCCTGCATACCTCCTACTGGGGATGTGCCTGCAACCAAGGTACATGCCCTTGACCGGAATTGAACCTGGGACCTTTCAGTCTTCAGGTTAACGCTCCATCCACAGAGCCAAACTGATTTTGGCGAGTTGAGTTCCCTTAACCCAAAATATATTCTCACCTAGCTCCAGGAAATGTTTCTGGAAAGATTCATCTGGGTTAGGTTTGACCTGAAATTTAGTAGTTTGTCTCACCTCTTTACATATGGAGCAAAAAGACTTTAAATAGCGTGTCCATTTCTTCTTCAACATGCTCAACCAATGAGTTTCCCGCTAATCTTAGCAAGACGCTTAGCACATCAGCAGTGTTTTTATGACTTACGTTGAATTTTAGAGGCAAAGCTAGATTGTTTGCATGTTGAATTTAGGCACCATGGTGTCCAGAGCAGACCTGGGACAACCTTCAGATATCCCTCTGCCTGTGTCTACCCCTTCTGATATTCTGCAGAGTCTACACATTTGTTTCTAGAACATTGAGTTGTGTTTTTAAATGTAGATTTTTTTTTTTTATAAAAACCTCTAGGCTAACGTTGAGATTGCAGGAACATTCGTTAATTGGAAAAGTTTGGGTTTGTCCCACATCAGCTCCTTCTAGTGTTACAGCAAGCGAAGAACCGGTTGCTTATCTGCATTTTTCACTTGGTAGTCAGTTTTTGTAGTGATTTCAAGATTCTGGCCTAATCTCGGAACAGCTCTCAGAGATAACGGATTAGTGTGGTTGCTACACCGCAGCCCTGGGTCACGCTCTGTTTCTAGCCGTTCCAACTCAGCGAGAAACAAGAAGAAGGAAAAAAAAAGCCCCTATTCATGCCACCAAGCGAAACTCCTGAGCACGACTCATTTTCTCTCTACAAAGTGTTCTTTTTTCCCATCGACAACACCAACGTCATTCTGATGTGTATTTTTTTAAAATATATTTTATGGATTTTTTACAGAGAGGAAGGGAGAGGGATAGAGTTAGAAACATCGATGAGAGAGAGACATCCATCAGCCGCCTCCTGCACGCCCCCTACTGGAGATGTTCCCCAAC
Organism: Lasiurus borealis; assembly: GCA_004026805.1. NCBI lineage: Eukaryota > Metazoa > Chordata > Mammalia > Chiroptera > Vespertilionidae > Lasiurus > Lasiurus borealis. The sequence continues at coordinate 6,419 of PVJN01014830.1, read as the reverse complement.
CAGGATACATGCCCTTGACCGGAATCGAACCTGGGACCCCTCAGTCCACAGGCCGATGCTCTATCCACTGAGCCAAAGCGGTCTCGGCTGTATTTTGAATTTACATGCTGCCCCCAAGAATCACGATGTGGCCAAGCCAAGTGTATCGCAAGCCAAATACTGATAAAGAAGTCTACTACCAAACACATAACGTATCACCTTGAAAACCTGAGTGGAACATTATTTCTGGGTTACTGCTTCTCTGAGCTGGATTTTACCCCAGGGGCGTGATTAACAGTCAACTCTATAACTGTTTGTCAACCGCTCATTCATCCACACCACCCAGGTCGTGATGGAAATTTCCGCCCGGGTTGCATTTTCTTTGTTTGCTCCCCTCAACATTTCTGCGCCCGGAGAGTTTCCATTGTGGTCCAGCTCCTCCATCCTTTGGCTGCGGAGGGCTCATCCCAGCTGTGTCCCTACGCATGGTGAGACACTCACCCCCCCCCCCTCCCTCCACATCAACAAGCATCGAGAAACAGCCCTTTGATGGGGCGATGGCACCGCAGTGGGGGCAGCGTGGACACCTGTGTCAGCTCCTCTTGGTCCTCCCTCCCTCCAGCCCTCAGATGATGAAAGAATGATCTCCGACGGTGGGGGGGGGGTGGGGGGCGCGGAATGCTCTGTTGATGCCGGCTCCCCTAGTCCGGAGCCGAGAAGATCAATTTCACGTCAACTTGTTTAGATGGATACCCAGGCCACCTGGGCCTCAGCTGTCAGGAAAGCCGGTGCTTTACTTAAACAGCAGGCAGCTATCAAAATAGCAGAGAGAGAGAGCGAGGGGGGGGGGGGGGGGCGCGGGGAGAAGGAGGGAGACGTTATCAGACTTAATATTGGCACATTAGAGGGCTGGGAACTCTCTCAGGTCTGCTTAGGTTGCCTTTCCCACTTGTCAGATGGACCATCGGGCGGGAGGAGAGGGATAATAGGGCCTTTGTCGGCTCCGGCATCAACGCGCTGAACAATCCCGCCACTGTTCGCAGGTTAGAGCTGACGCCCCCTCCCTCCCCCCCGCTCTCTCTTCCCCAGAAAGCCACCCTCCACCCGCCAGCTCTACATCCACCCGTGCAGGCCTTCGCGTTCCCGCCGTCGGGCAGCTGCTGAGTGACACCACGAGGGTGCCTCCCCACGAGCGGCTGCGTGGAAGCAGCTGTGGGGATGGTTTCGCGCGGTCCAGGCCTGTCTCTGGCAGCAGAGGAGTCAGAGTGTGGAGCAGGCTTGGAGAGACTGTCCTCTTTGTGTTTTAAACTGATTTAATAGGAAACAGAGATGCTATTTATGTTAAAAAAAGAAAAAAGGAGAGGGGAGGGCAAGGATACATGGCTTTCGAGGTTTATAAAATAGTCTTTTTTAGTCACTTTCAGTTCAGCCTCGTGTCCAGCCAGGATGGCTCAGTGGTTGAGCATCGACCTATGAACCAGGAGGTCACTGTTTGATTTCCCCATCAGGGCACAGGCCCGGGTTGCAGACTTGATCCCCAGTAGGGGGCGTGCAGGAGGCAGCCAATCCATGATTCTCTCTCATCAGTGATGTTTGTTTGTGTGTTTTTTTAAAAATATGTATTTTATTGATTTTTTACAGAGAGGAAGGGAGAAGGATGGAGAGTTAGAAACATCGATGAGAGAGAAACATCAATCAGCTGCTTCCTACTGGGTATGTGCTCGCAACCAAGGTACATGTCCCTGACTGGAATCGAACCTGGGACCCTTGAGTCCGCAGGCTGATGCTCTATCCACTGAGCCAAACCAGTTAAGGCAATCACTGATGTTTTTTTATTCTCTCTCTCCCTCTCCCTTCCCTCTGAAATCTATAAAAACAAAACAATCAAAATAAAGAGACAAAAGAAAAAATGGCATATGCCTCGTGTACCTCCCTGAAACTATGCCCAGAGGACACAGTGAGCTTGGCTATGACCATGACCGTCACCTGGGCTGGCTGCAGCTGGAGACGTGACTCTCTCCCTCCCCCTGCCTTCCCCTCCTGTTCAGTTCCTTTGCCAACACCCCTCTTCCTTTTGCTTTTCCCTGACCCCTTCCATCCTTGTGAACCATCGAGCCAATTCCAGAACTCCCCGGAAGGACTGGTTTTTCCTCCCTGTTAGCACTGGTGGGAAACAGGAAGCAACTAAAGTTGCAGCCTCAAGGAAGTAAACATTGACCTTCCTCTTCTCTCCAGTCCAAAGACTCTCACACCTGGAAGTTCAGTGATGAGATTGCAGGTTGACAAAGATAAAAATAAAAATTGTTTTCTGGCCGAGACCGGTTTGGCTCAGTGGATAGAGCGTCGGCTTTCGGACTGAAGGGTCCCAGGTTCGATTCCGGTTGGGGGCATGTACCTTGCTTGCGGGCACATCTCCTCTGTGGGGCGTGTAGGAGGCGGCTGATCAATGTCTCTCTCTCATCGATGTTTCTGACTTTCTATCTCTCTCCATTCCTCTCTGTAAAAAATCAATAAAATATATTTTAAAAAATTGCTTTCTGGCCTTTCTGGCCAGCATTGCTCAATTGGTTGGGTGTTGTTCTGTGCACTGAAAGATTTGGTTAGATTCCCAGTTAGGGCACATGCTCAGATTGTGGGCTCAGCCCCCCATGGGGGTGTGCAGGAGGCAGGCAATCGATATTTCACTATCACAGGGAGGCTATACACAGGGATTAAATATGTAAGGCCACTCCATTTGCAGAATACCCACAGATTCACCCCACGAACGCAGTTGTTAGATGTGGACCATATTTAACAATGGGAAAGATGACTTTTGAACTAGAGACTAATTTTTGTATTTTGTCTTATAGTAAGCTCCTAGGTTTTTGGTATGGGATGTATGGAATTTTTTAAAAATATATATTTTATTTTTACAGGAAGAATATATTTTTACAGGAAGAAAGGGAGAGGGATAGAGAATTAGAAACATCGACGAGAGAGAAATATCCATCAGCTGCCTCCTGCACGCCCCCTACTGGGGATGTGCCCGCAACTAAGGTACATGCCCTTGACTGGAATTGAACTTGGGACTCTTCAGTCTACAGACCAATGCTCTATCCACTGAGCCAAACCGGCCAGGGCTCTTTTTTTTTTTTTCCGTTGGTTTGTTTTTCCTTTAGGCATTAGTTGTCTCATGAGAAAGAGGACCCAAGATACAGCATGTCCCCCCAAAATGTATACACACTTTAACAGCTGACACCTCGATTTTGAAAATGAAACGTATTTTAGTAAACACTGCCTTTAGAATTATTCAACGTGTGTGTATACATTATTTTGGACACCCTGTACCTAGCTCAGCATTCTTCCGTGCACAGATGCAGAGAGGACAGAGGAGGGAGGGGAGAGGGACAGGGAAATGGATTCACCATTCAGGACCTTAGGAGGCTTATTTGCTGTCAGGAGCCAGAAAACAGTCCGCGGTGAACTTTCCCCTTCCTGGCCGAGTTCTCAAAGCTGAGGTTTGCCTGCTGACTGTGCACATCCTTTTATCGTGCGTTTGGTCTTTCCGTATCACGCCCTTCCGCAGAGAAGAGATCATTTACTTTCGATTAATAAGCCACCCTGCAATTACCCTCTGTCCGCAGGCACGTGAAGGCTTCTGTGCGTGCAGACGCCAGCTAACACGTGACACACGTCTCCCTAGCAGCTCCCCGCGTGGTCTCTGCTTCTCACTGTGTTTCTAGCTTGCCTCCCCACCCCCTGTTTTTTAAAAATATATTTTTATTGATTTCAGAGAGGAAGGGAGAAGGAGAGAGAGAGAGAGAAATACCAGGGCCGAGAGAGAATCATAGATCAGCTGCCTCCTGCACGCCCCCTATTGGGGATCGAGCCTGCAACCTGGGCATGTGTCCTTGACTGAAATCGATCCCAGGACCCTTCAGTCAGCAGGCTGAGGCTCTATCCACTGAGCCAGACCGCCTTCCCCACACCAGGGTCATGCCTAGCAGGTCTGGAGAGAGACGCTCATGGCCACCAGCTCGTCAAAGTGCACGCTCATTTTCAAACTGAGAATAAAGACCTTTTTTCCCCTCCAATGCTCTGTAAGCATTTTCAGCGTTTACACCTGTCAATGAGGGGACATACTGATCCTAGTCCTGATGGCTTGCTCCTTGTATCAACTATAATTCTGCTTTGAAAGGTAACATGCACTGGCTTGTGACATGAGCGGTCATTGGGAAAGTAGTGGGTTTTCTGCTGGTTCTCTTGGTTGTGTTAATGTGTGTGTGGAGTTTCTGTGGACACAGAATGCATTGTAAGCACCTCAAGGGCAGCTCTGGAGAGTTCTCATCTTTGATTTGTCCTAATTGACATCAGAACCAGCGCCCAGCTGGTGTGGCTCAGTGGTTAAGCGTTGACCCAGGAACCAGGACGTCATGGTTCGATTTCCAGTCAGGGCACATGCCCAGGTTGTGGGCTCGATCCCCAGTAGGAGGCATGCAGGATGCAGCCGATCCATGATTCTCTCTCATCATTGATGTTTCTCTCTCTCCCCATCCATTCTGCTCTGAAATCAATAAAAACATATTTTGAAGAAACAAACCGCACTGGGTACATCAGAGGCCACAGTGTCATATACAGACACAGGTATAAATAAGAGACAACAGAGAACCATGTTTAAACCGGGCTATCCTTTGCCTATTTCATTCTAGTCCCTTCCATCCATTCTAAACCAATAGGCAAAACCACACTTTCTTCCCTTTCTATATTCCTGGGGAAAATGGCAAAATAACTCAACTAATAGAAAACACATATGAAAAGCAACCTTGAGCCCTAACTGGTTTGGCGCAGTGGATAGAGTGTTGGCCGGTGGACTCAAGGGTCCCAGGTTCAATTCCGGTCAAGGGCACGTATGTGCCTTGGTTGCAGGCACATCCCCAGTAGGGGATGTGCAGGAGGCAGCTGATAGGTGTTTCTCTCTCATAGGTGTTTCTCTCTCATCGATGTTTCTAACTCTCTCTCCCTCTCCCTTCCTCTGTAAGAAATCAATAAAATATATTAAAAAAATAAAAATCAACCTTGCTTGCTGGCTGCAAGCAAAACTTAAACTCTGTGAAGATCGTGGATGCTACTTGTTTGTTAAATATTGCAAATGCTTCCAGGTTGTTCAGCGTTCCTAACTCCAAAATGATTTTGTGAGAGACAGACATTTTGCCAACCCGCTCTTTGCAACAAAATCCCTAACAAAAACAATCCATGGTTATACAAGTTCGGCAAATAGACAAATGTGTCAGTATGAAACTCCCCTCCCCCTGCCCATGTCCCAACCGTCTGTGAATCACCATGGAAATGTGGGTTTGAAAGCTCAGTGAGTCTACCTGTGCTTTTAGCTATAGCAATACAATCTAGTGTTGTAATAGACTATTTATTAGCGTGAATGAATAGCATGCTTTTGTTCTTCAAATCGTTGTTGTGTATCTTCCTGTTAGGCTGGGCCAAGTTCACAGCTGTGGCACTCTACAGCTCTGAGCCAGGTACCATTTATAGAAACATTTCCCTTTGTCAACATTTAAAACTATTTCTTGCCCAGCTGGTGTAGCTCAGTGGTTGAGTGTTGACCTATGAACCAGGAGGTCAAGGTTTGATTCCCAGTCAGGGCACATGCCTGGGTTGCGGGCTCAATCTTCAGGGTGGGGTGTGCAGGAGGCAGCCGATCCATAGTTCTCTCTCATCATTGATGTTTCTCTCTCTCTCTCCCTCTCCCTTCCTCTCTGAAATCAATAAAAATATATTAAAAAATAATTTCTCCTTGTTGGATTGGGGGGGACACAGCTTTAGTTAACGGAGCCACATGGTGGGGGAAGGAGGACCTTAATTCCTTAATTTCTTTAGGGTTTGGTGCAGTGGAACTCTCAAGACATCAGAGGTTCTAACACTCACCACCACCATCACCACCACCCAAAAGCAAAGCGGTCCTCCCTCCGAATGAAATCAGGAGCGTTTGGATCCTATTGCAGGAGCTGGTAGGTTGGTCTCCGCACTAATTTGCATGTTAGCAACCCAGGCTAACAAGTAATTAACTGGCTGTAGCACCGGCAGCAGGCCCAAAGGTGTGCGAGGATTAATGAATTAATTAGTTATTTCCAGCCACGACAGTTGTAGTCTTTCCCCTGGAAACGCGCGGCCTGGTTGTTTCAGCCTCGAAGAGCGCAGAACAATGCGATTGTGTAAGCACCTTCGGCAGGGACAATGCCGCTATAGAGAGGCCTTTTCATCTTTGCGCAAGAGCCCCTATTCCCTCGCATCTCCCCTCCCCGCTTCGTGGAAAGGTTCGTACAGTAAATAATGAGCGACTATGTAGTAGTCCTTTCTTCTCCTGCCAAGCGCCTTTTAGCTTTGGCAGCGACTTTGTTTTCGCTGTCATCATCTAATGTCTATTTATTTTACGTTGCTCCAAAAGCCAG